>JBBBWG010032529.1:190764-202699 GCA_037176905.1 Azolla pinnata
GAATCAAGTAGAATTTTCTGAACACAAGTTGATCTTTCACTATATGCCAATTCTATTCAGCTTGGTTATAGGATGTTGCATGACTTTTGCCACAGTGAAAATCTCGTAAGAACAGAAATATTGAATTTTAATACTATTCTAATACTGTTTCCTTGACACAAATTGAGCACATTTGAGGGTTAATTGCAACTGAAATGCACCTATTTGTTGATTTCCATAAGCACCATGGGTTTGAGTTGTGCGCATTTGTTGTCTTTATGTGATCCATCGAGGCTGTGGTTGATATTTGGATGCTTAGTTTCATTTAGCAAACTTGAATATTTTCTGGCAATGAAGAAATCAATGGTGTAATTTCAGTTTAAAGGAGCTGACCCTAGAGGAGCCAAAGCAGAAACAAAGCCCATTGCTGCTAGCAAAGGTGCAATCTTCAGCTAACGTTTTTCATATTTGGGCTATGCCCTAGTGGTAAGCCACATTTTTTATTTCTTTGCCATACCCCAAATGATTTACAATAGGCCTTTGGTAATAATATATTGAGAAATTGTAGGTGCTATTTGGAAAAATAAATGGTAATATATTCACTGTTGGGTAAATATGTGGTTAAGTTTTTCTCTCTTGGTCATTCAACATGGTAGTTTATGAAATCAAGAAAAAGTTAAAAAGGGTATTTTGGGATATATAGAAAAATATCAGGGGGCTTTTAAGGTTTATTGTGCCATTTGTAAATTGGGATTTATCTTGGCTGTTTAACCTTGCAATTTGTTTCCTTATTAGATGGCTGGTATAGATTTGAGAGCCAGATAATTAGTTCTGGAAGTGTCCAAACGCAAAAATGGGTTATAAAAGGGCATTTATTCAATGGTAAAGAAATGGACTTTTTTTTCGTTGTTGGATGGTATAAAAATGGGTTATAAAGTGAAACAAATTCATCTTAGTAAGAATTGGGACAATGTCTGGCAAGCAACCTGCCCAGGTTAAATAGAACAAGTCCTACATGCATCTTTTAGAAAGGACATGGGTATCTTGCATGATATGTTGTCTTGTCGATATGTTGATTAGGATTTGATGATGGAGGGAATACTTACGTTGAAAGGGAGGTTATAAAGGGTTCATTTCTCATCTATCAGGGTCGTTTCAATATTCTAACAAAGGTTCAGTTCTTCTCTTTGTGCAGAGAAGCAGTTTCCTCTCTATGCAAGTGGCAATGTTATTCGTGGGTTTGGTCGTGGAAACAAATTAGGGTTTCCTACGGGTAAACACATCTCTCTTGTCAATTTGCTTGAGTTGCATGAATTTGGTTTTAAGTACAAATATTAACTAATGGTATAAAAGATTGAGGGGCATTAGCAAAGGCATATGCAGCTTATGTTGGTTTTGTTTTCTTTTTTTCAGCAAATCTCTCTTTGGTCAATCTTCCCTCAAGCATTACTAAGCTAACCAATGGGGTTTATTATGGATGTGCCCAAGTAATCGGATCTGGAGTAGACTCTGGTGTCTATAGGATGGTTATGAACCTAGGCAATCGACCAACCTTTGATGGTGATAATATCTCACTGGTAACTACTTGAAACCATAGAATGAATTCATGTCCCCATTCACTGATAACAATATTAATAAATGAAGATGAAATTTCTAGTTTGAACTAAATCTGGTTTTAGGAATACTTGCTTCTTTTTTCTGGGGTGAATTTCCAGTGTTCTAGAATGATATACTTCAAGGAATTCAGACTATTTATTTCTTGTGATAGGAGGTCCATATCTTGCATGATTATGGAGTGGATTTTTATGGCAAGGAGTTACGTGTAGCTATCTTGGGGTTCATTCGTGAGGAGATGCAGTTTTCCTCTGTAGGTATGTGCAGTACTCACTTTATTGACATGAACATTCTCGAGAATGAGAGCGGATATAGAGAGCTGCATTGTTTTCCAGATGACTTAATCCAGAGGATAAGAAAGGATGTCGAGTTTATGCAGACGCATCTTACAACCACTGCTTTTGAGACCGAGCAAAGAACTTCCTTTTTCACAGGTTGAAGATCAAGATGCCCATGACAGTGAAGCCCAAGAGTTTTCTGCAGTTGATTGACTGCTGGGGTAGGGAGAATATTATATCTTGGGATTTTGTGAGTCTCTCAAGAAGATGTATATTTTTCTTCCATAGCTTTTCTCTTTCTGTGATATTTTTCTTGATGTATGTATGAGCAGGCAGCTAACCAGTTCTTGCTGCATTGTGGTGCTTCGATAACCATCAGACCGCGGTGTGGCTAAATTGATTGGGTGATCTAAAAGATCTTCACAAATGTATTTATTTTACCTTTTCCTTTCCATCTCCAACTGTGAAAACCATTTCATTGTAGATTGTTTTCCCCAGATTTGAACCAGGACAATACTTCAGCTTTCAAATTGTTTAGACCTCTTCATTGTAATTGGTAATGGCAGTTCAGCGTTCTGAGTGAAAATACACAAGATCATTGTTCGTAAGTCGAAGCTCTTTATGGATTTTAACCATTGGGGTTGTCTTCATTCAGTGTGTCAGTTCCTTTGTCGGTTTTGTGGCGAGTCTTTGTTGGTCGTTTTTGTGCTTTGATGTAGGATCTTGTAGCACTTCACGGTGAAAGAGCAGGAACTGAAACTCTTTGTGGATTTTAACCATTGGGTTGTCTTCATTCAGCGTCAGATTCAGTGTCAGTTCCTTTGTAGGTTTGGTCTTGGAGCCTTTGTTGGTCGTTTTGGCGCTCTGGTGTAGGATTTTGTAGCACTAAACAGTGAAAGAGCAGAAACTGATAGAACTAGAATTTGATAGAGGCACAGCTTAGATGATCATCCACGATTCTAAAGGGTATGTCTGCTCAGATCTTGATTGTAGGGTAGGAGAAAGAAAGGGTAATGATCCCTATCATGGATTCCAAAATCTATCCTTTACTTTGCAACCATAGTTTGGACTTAATTTGTTGACTATGACGAGTAAATTTTGGTATGTATAAGATCTTTCAACATATTAGTAAAATGATCCAGAAAGACTCTTGATTGGTTAAGATCTGGGTCATGGTTAATCCACTGAGGCACTTGCGGAACTGTTTACAGGTTAGTCTACTTCTAGTGCTGCCTCCATCTTCACATCACATAAACAGAGTCAAGTGAGTGAAGATCTTGTTTGAAATCCAGAAATTTCAAGCTAGAAATCTGAGAGAAGATATAGTCAAAGACTTTCAGGCCCAAATTTGACCCTAAGGTATTAAGCAGCTGTGCATTATGTCATTTCACTTGCAATTACCGGAATAAGAAAACCAGTGTCTGAAAGAGAGCATGAGATTGTTTTAGAGCAGATGCCTGATAGATACATGGAAACAGAAATGGCAGATGATCTTCCACATGACAAGGAGAACATCAGCAAAACTGAAATTGTTCCTGCATATAAGCTTTTCTATGATATGCGGCATAACTGATGTGCTTCTTCAACTTGGCATAAGACCCATTGTTACACATTTCATTACCCTGCACAGTCTTCACAACTTGAACCAAAGATTTGTTTTTCTTTTTACTGTGGAAATAGAAGCTTCCATCCCTCCATCCATTCATTCAATTCATTCATTCCAGGGAGATGAATGAGGAACTCAAATTGAAACCTCTTCACGATTATTTTGAACGGTTTCTCTAAAAAAAAATGTACAAGGATCTGAGGCTAACAGCAACAAGTCGATTCGATTTGAGATAGAAAAACGAAAAAAAGCGGGCGAAATGCATGCGCAAATCGTTGTTAAAACTGGGTAAGAAAGAAGAAAGAAAGAAAGAATGGCAATGCACTTGGGGCACTGGTTCGATCGAATCTTTCCATTATTATTTGGGTATGATGATCGTGCCGCCTGCATAAATGTCATCATCTACGAGCCCATTTGCAGATTTGAGCGCCTCGACGGAAACCTGCAATCACACAAAAAAAACCAGAGAAAACGGAGCATATGAGAGAGCCTTGAATCCACGATGGAATCTATCCACTCTTCTGTTCTGTATCATTTTTTCCAAGGAAGCCACGGAGGAGCTATGCCTAAAAGCATCAGGTAACCCTAATCCGAGTGCTGTCGGAAGCACAACAACGGCTATGGCAGCAGCAGCTTAATAGCTTATCCTCTCTTCTCCACTAGTTGGGGTTCAGCTGAAATACTCCATAGTGAACTGTGGCATGGTTCCAGATAACTGCTACTAAAGCACTGCCTTTCTTCACCAGCTCCATGCCAAGCATTTCTTTTGGACCTTGAACAGGTCATGTCAAAGAAAACCCAAAAACCTAAACCCTAATCACAAGAAAAAACCCTAGATGCAAAACCTTAGCAACAAGAGACCCACAACACTAGTCTGCAAGGAACCCTAGAACCTAACCTAACCACAAGAAACCCTAGAACCCTAAGCACAAAACCTCAAGGAATCCTGGAGACTCTAACCCTAGCTACAAGACACCCTGGGACTTGCACACTATTGGTAAGAAACCCCAGAGCCTAACCCTAACTAGAAGACACTCTGGTTCCAAGAGACAGAAAGAAAATGCCCTGCATACCCTAATTATGGAAAGAAACAGAACACCCTCAAACATATTACCTAATTCACAGGAGTTCTACAGCCAAAACGCCCAAATGCAGGGGAGGGAGGGATCAGAGCTTACCCCATTCCTCTGCGCAATGGAGAAGAGAGTATCCCCTAGCAGAATGTCATAGCTGCGAGTCTTCTTCTTCGGGCTCAGGATCAAGGGGCCGACAGTTTTGTACAGGCTCCATGCAACTCCACCCAGCACCACAAAACCTGCAGCTTTGGCTACAATCTTATCATTCTCAGGTTTAGCTCCTGACATTTCTTGCTGCCTTCTGCCAGCTGCCTCCTCTTCTTCCTTCTTCCCTTCTTTCCTTCTTCCTTCTGCCTTCTTCCTTCCTCTTCCTTGCTCTTCTTCTTCCTTCTTCTTCTTATGGCTTCTGTATTGGCTTTGCTTCCCTTTTGCTTCTTTACTAACAAAACAGAGCCTCTGCACACCACACAAAATGCACAACACAGAAAAAGGACAGTGGAAAAAGGTTAGGGGTATTTTGGCTGATCTTTAACAACTGCCAGGGGCATCCTTGTAGATTCAATTTATACAAAGGCTAGTGCATGTATCTGCATCAGATCTCTCTGTTTGTACAAGAATCATGGGGATTTGATCATACACATATCTCTGTATGTGTATATGGGGATAAGGATCATGCACTATGTGCATAGATAGCTCCTTGCTTTCCAATTGATTCAATCATCATCATCTATATCTTGTAATGGAATCTGACATGTATAGCTCACATCAAAACAGATCCCATTACCACTGTTTCATGTCATACTTTGCCCCCCAAGTGAATATATATACATAGACACAGTTACATTTTTTGCCCTCCACACCACAATTCCAGTCATGCTGAACACCTGTATGTATACTCTTTGGTTTCAAGAGTGAAAACCCATTGACAGAGGAGGCAAATGTATTGTATTGTTTCTGAGTTTTCTTCTTCAGTCCCCATCAGATGGCCCAAAAAAGAAGAAAAAGCAAAACAATAGGGGGTGAATTGGTGTAATGGGTTCTGTTTTACATGTAAAAAGGGTTTGGGGAAGGGGGGAGGGGGGGAAGCTTTGGCTGTGTATATTAGCTAGCTAGCTCATTAGAAAAGTATACACATTGGAAAGGCCAAAAACAAAGAAAAAAATGAGTCTGTTTTTTCTGTTTTTTTCTGTTTTGTGAGAGTATCAGGGCTTTGTTTAGGGCTTAGGAGGAGGGCTGATTAGGAAGGACAAGAATCGGCATTCGCATCGGAATGAGACAATCTGCTGTCATTCAGAACTCCCTTGAGGCTTCTCGTGAGCCAGATCGCAGTTTCCCGGGGGGACACTTCCATACCCTGCCCACCGAAAGGGCGGAGAACTATGCTGAGCTCATCGAGCCGATGCTGTTGAAGAAGCTTTGCACAGTGCTCCAAGAGGCCCTCCAGAGCCTCAGCCCGCTGCTTGTACGAGCTCGTGTCCAATCCTCCCTTTCCAACCTCGCCATTTTCCTTATCACTGTGCCCCACCAGCATATGCCCATTCGCAGGCTTGATGTTGTTGTTGCTGTTGTTGTTGTTGTTGTTGTTGTTGTTGTTGTTGTTGTTGCTGCTGCTGCTGCTGCTTTGATGGGCTATGGTGAAGAATCCTTGGTGAGCTTTGCTGTCAGTCGTGCTTGCGCTGGAAGATGATACACTATCCCCTCGGAGCACATGGCCATTCGCAGTCTTGGTATTGTTGCTGCTGCTTTGATGGGCAATGCTGAATCCTTGCTGAGCTTTGCTGTCGGTTGTGCTCGCACTGGAAAGCGATACACTATCCCCTCGGAGCATATGGCCATTCACTGTCTTGGTGGTGTTGCTGCTGCTGCTTTGATGGGCTATGGTGAATCCTTGGTGACCTTTGCTGTCACTCGTGCTCACGCTGGAAGATGATACAGTATCTCCTCGGAGCATGTGTCGATTCACAACCCTATTGTTGTTGTTGTTGCTGCTGCTGCTGCTGCTGCTTTGATGGGCTATGGTGGGTCCTTGCTGATCTTTGATGTCAGTTGTGCTCACACCGGAAGATGATGATACAACACCATCTCCTCGGATCATATGTTCATTCACGACCCTGTTGCTGCTGCTGCTGCTGCTGCTGCTTTGATGGGCTATGGTGGGTCCTTGCTGACCTTTGATTTCATTTGTGGCCTTGCAAGAAGCGCTGCGTAGCATACTATCGAGCACATTCACATCAGTTGTTGGATCTGGAGTAGAGCTTCCATGGTTGCTGACAGCAATGCTTGCAGTTGTGCTGCTTGGGGCCACCGTGATCACTGCCACCTCCTCGGATCGCTGCCTTTGTAGCGAGAAATCATCGACACCTTGCTTGCGAGCAATGCCACCATCTGTCTCTTCATCTGTCCCAACCCTGAATGTGCTGTGCCTTATGACATGTATCACATCGTTGAAGCCCCGGCCTTCGCTCCTTTGGAGCACGCATCCCAACTCGATCAAATCCTTCAATGGCTTACTGCACACCTTCGCGTCCTGTGTACTGCTGCATTGCACTGTATCCGAGCTCTCGTGATGCTGGACTGCAGGCGGAATCCCACCGCCACCTCCACCGGTGCGAGAAGAAGATGATGAGGAGCTGCCCTCGGGGCTTGTCTCTTCCGCAGTTGATTTGCATCGGCAATCCTCGCTCAGCAATGGGAACTCCGCGATGAGATCCAGCCGAGGGGCATTCATCGAGATCGCGGGTGATTCATCGAGAGGGCTCATCGTCTCAGTTGTACACTGAGAATCCGATCTCACGTGCTGTTCGAACGTATGCACTTCATCGTAGCTAGTATGATCCATGGTGACAGGACTGCAGTACACGGCTCTTTCCGCACTCGATGATCCCTGTCCTTCGTTTGCAGGTGATGTATGCTCATCTTCTGCAGCTGCAGCAACTGTTTTGCTGCTTTGGGATGAGTGGGGAGGATCGAGAGCTTCGGCCTCCTCCGAGTTCCCCGTTTCTTCCAGGTCAACCGATTCCAACAGATCTATTCCCTGGCAATCCTCTGGAGAGGAGCTTCTCCTGGCGATGAAGGGTCTAACCGGTGTGATTGGCGCCCAGCTCTTCCGAGGAAGCTTGTGGGCTGGTTTCTCTTCAACAGCATGTTCTAGGGCATGGGGTTCTTCCGATCTTTGCTTGTTGTAGTTCCTCGGAGATGGTTCTATGCTTGCAACCTGAACATGGAGGAAGAAAACAAAAAAAGAAAAAGGGTTCTTTGATGATGCTTACAACAGTAAAAGAGAAAGCAGTAAAAGGCAAAGATCATCATGGAGATATAATAGAGGATTCTGTTCTTGAAAAAAAAAAATTGAAGCATCAGAAGATTTGATTATTGAAATGGTAGCTCTTTTACTCACTGGATTCTTAACTTGCTTGGGAGCTTGAAGATGCTTTGCCACCATGGCATGTGGCCTCAAAGCTCTATCATCCTTTTCATTCCTCGGCTTTGTAGATCCGATAATAGGATTTATCGGGCTAGAGACATGAGGCAGAGGTGAATCCTTCTTCGGAATAGTTTGATGAGCAGCACCACCATCCTTTTGAATCCTCATTCTTGTATTCCTTGCAACATTCCGAGCCCCTCTTCCTAAGTCCGAATCTTGTCTGTGCACACCGTAGGCATTCATCATCTTATCCTTCTCGTTGAGATCGTATCCATACTTCTTTACCGCACCTCTAGTATGCCCAGCTTCTCTCCCATTCCTTTCATACACCCATTCTGATCCATCATCATATCCCTCAGACCCTGGAGTGTATTCAACATTACTCTGTTTCGGGATCTGACCATGCCCATTCTCAAACTCGAATTCACCTTCGCATCGGCTTTTCCTTCCAGCATCAGAGGTCTCACCATCACTACTCAGCGGGAAACTATGCTGGTGATGGTCATGAACTTCTTGCTGATCGCCTAGCAAGACCCTCGAAGTATGATTCGGTGAGGGGCAAACGGTCTGAGAAACTTGCTTGATCTGGACAACATGAGGCTGTAGTAAGGGATGCTTCAGGATCTCTGCAGCCTGAAAAATCACCATATCATATCCATATAATGAACCTAGGAATTCGGATCGAATAACCCAACAAAATGCATAACTAAATGCCTCACAGAGGGTCTCTGTTCCGGATTCTTTCGCAACATACTCTTGATGATGCTTTTGCTGCAAAAGAAGTGCAAGAAAAAATAGGAGTCAATCCTTCAAACATCCTTTTTTATTTCTAGCAATGTACGACAACGAGCCTTAATAACTAGTCCTTACAAGCCAGATGAGTATAGGTTGGGCAATGGGCCAATACACGACCTATTTATCTTGTTGATCAAGCCATTCATATCCTGAAACAGAAGTGCGAGCCGCAATCAGATTAACCTGAGAAACGAGTAGAGGGTTTGCGAGCTAGGTGAAGCTTACAAAAGCCTTGAATGCTGGCTTATGTGCAGCCATCTCATACATGCAGCAACCTACAGAGCAATATATCCATAAGCATTATGGCATTATTCTGTGTTCATACAATGAAATGTATGCGAAAATCAACCGGAAACATAGCCTCAAATGTTAGGCTTTTATCACTTACCCAGTGACCATATATCAGACTTGAAACCATAGGGAATGTCGGCCAGAAGCTCAGGGCACATATAATTCGGAGTTCCAACCACCTTCGAAACCACCGTCATAAGGTAATTAAATGGAGAAAAATGAAACCAAGATAACTCAGAAATATACAGCAAGATAATGCAATGTTTTGTGATTTTGGTCACATGTATATCACATACTACTTCGAGTTATGAATAAGATGCCTCAAAATTTTGCATCTGGGCAGCCAATGAACATTTTTTGAAAGCAACCCCCTTAGAGCAGAATACAAAGTTGACTCCGTTTCCACATGAATTCCTTATCAGAGGGGATTCAATAATATGGATAACCAAAATACTCATCATGTTATGTAAAGTTTTCTTACAGATGATGCCAAGTCCTCTTCAATCAGCATCTTTGCCAGCCCAAAATCACCTAGAATTAGCTTTAGCAAGTTATTTCCGGCTCTTACACTGTCATTGTTTTGAAAGTTTTGAGAATACAACATGTACTCACCCAGCCGCACGTCATGCTCCTTCGTTAAGAAAATGTTGGAACACTGCAAGAACATTATGTATTCAATCTTAAGCAAATAATATCATTAATATCAATTGTGACAATTGATGAGAGAGGAAATTTTTATATGTATATTGCATCGAAGAAAAAGGCGAACTTTCAAATCTCGATGCAAGATGTGGTTCGAATGCAAGTAATCGACGGCCATTAAGAGCTGCACAAACCACTTGCACAATTTCTGCAACCAAAAATGATCAGAAAGAAAACATGTATATCATTCTTGCCTACGAAAAACACACATGTATATCATACTTGAGCCCTACAAAAAAGAACACATTTGAGTAGCTTTCATTCACTCACTTCTTCTGGAAAAAGCACACCATTCTGCTTTCTGATTGCTTCAGCCCTGGAAAGAAAGACAGTGCAGATGAATGGGAAAAAGGTTTTTAACTTCTATGCTGCAAACACTCATGGAGATTTAGGGAAAGCAAACGAAAGCAAGTTTCTATCAGCAAATGTACTCCTTAATGGTACATGACGGTGGTTCATTTCTACTTTTCCCTCGTATTCACTGTAGAGTGATCATCACTGTGAGATTGAGGAATCTTTTTCCCCCACATGAAAAGAATGTTGAGACACTGTTGTTGGCATTTGACCTTAGGGAAACCAATGATTTAATAACAACTCACCAAGGTTAAATGCCAGGACAAATTTCAAACATATTTCCCCATGAGGAAAAGAGTGAGCATACACACACACACACACACACACACACACACACATATTCCTCTTCCTCCCCTTTTAGCTTCATAATATTCCAATACGATGAGCTTTAGATGTGCACATAGACTAATCAAGATTACATGCGTTTAAGCATTGTGCTTACTTACATGTCACCACCTTCACAATATCCTGTGACAATGCATATGTAGCAGCCCTGCAGTAATAAACACGCTATGAGAAAAAAAAAGGGATACAAATAAAAGGATTGAATCTAAACTTCAGAAGTGAAGAAATAAAGCATGGAAGAGAAACATAAGTTCTTTATTTACTTAATCAAGGTATAGAAAGGATTTTAGGGTTGATGAACATGAGCTTACTTTGTCGATCCAAGACTCCTTGTACTCCAAAATGTATGGGTGTTGAACTCTTGATATTAGATCCATCTTGCAATAGAAGCAAAGGAATAAGAAACATAGAAAAACCAGTGCAATTTCATGTCTAGATCTTACTATGTACTTAAGCATTAAAATGGATCCAAGAAAGGAAGAGAATGATGCATCGAATATTATAGCTGAGGCAAAGCATCGATTTTATAATGGATTCATGTCTTGTTAATGGATTAGAGCTTTCGGATTGAGGGTTTCAGGCAGTCAAATATGGGTGCTAAATTGATTGCGACCTTTACACCTGGGTATGGCTTACAGTCGATTGGGACTTATAATCGGTTAAATCTCTCAATCGTTACATGTATTTTATACATTGTTGTGAAATATATACGCCCAACGAAGAGTTTGCGTGGTGAATTTTGCTCTTTATAAACATTATACTTGACTTTTAAGCTGCAAATTCAGCAATGCAAACCTTGGAATTTGATTAAGCTCTAACAGATCTCTGAATGGAAGAGATCAAATGAAGTGCTGCCACAAAAGTTTCACAAAATATATATGCACACACACACACACACATACATATACACATACGCATATACATCTACGAATACACACACAAATTCATGAATACGCACATACACAAACATACGTCTTGTTCATACACGCGCGCACATGCACAGGCACACGCATTTACGCATACATACCTCTTGATGGGCAGATCTTCGACATCTATCGGTTTGTCTGGCCAGCCTGATCTTCTTGAGGACATACCTAAGCAAGAGAATGAGACAGACACGGTGTAAAGAGGCAGCTAGAACTTGAGAAAGCGGTGAGAGAATTCGGCGAGTTTACAGGGAGGGGCATTACTTCTTCTTTTCTGCCTTGTGATGAACGAGAATGGCCAGGCCAAATGCGCCTCTGCCCACTTGCTCCATTACCTCGTATTGATCCATGGCCAAGCCTGTGTGGGTGGAATGAGGAGGAGGAGGAGGAGGAGGAGAAGGGAGGGAGGAAGAGGGCTAGCTGGGTTAACGAGTCATGGAAAGGGAAGAGGGAAGAGGGAGCAGAGCAAGCACAGAGAGAGAGAGAGAGAGAGAGAGAGAGAGAGAGAGAGAGAGAGAGAGAGAGAGAGAGAGAGAGAGAGAGAG
>JBBBWG010032530.1:3390-21128 GCA_037176905.1 Azolla pinnata
CCGTACGGACACGTCAGCAGCCCCACGGCACGCGTACGGACAAGGACCCGCGCGCCTCGCGGATCTCTCTTTCTCCTCCTTTTTTTATCTTTCGCTTTGTTTTTTTTTAATGGTCCTCCTTTTGGTTCGTCGTCTCCTCTTTCCTTTTTTTTTCGCTTTGTTTAAATCGGTCCTATTCTTCGTTTTCTCGTTTTCTTGGGGGCTCCTTTTTTTATTGCTTGATTATTTCTTCCCCGCTTGCGCGCCGATTCGAGGTTTTTTTATCCGAATTCTCTCGTTTTTGTTGTTTCTTTTATTATCAATTGCGGGCTCTCTCTCTCTCTAAAAGAAGTCCTTCTCTTTTTAGTTTTCGGGTCTCTCTCTCTCTCTCTCCGCTGGTAAGAAAAATTACGAAACAATAATAAATCGAATAACGTAAAACAAAAAGGGAAGTTTCTTTTCCGCCGCTTTTATTCGCGCTTTTAAAAAAACAAAGAATCGAGAAGAAAAAGGGGCGAAAAATCGCGGGGCGGCGCGCTCTTTGCATGAGCGAGCGCGGCATTTTTTTCCTCTCTCTTGAATTACTTCTCTCTTGTTTCGAGTCCTCGCTCGGCTTCGGTTCCCTCTTTCTCTCTCTTAAAGTTTCTCTCTCTGCTTGAATTTCCTCGCTCTGGACGTTTCTCTCTCTACTTGAATTTCCTCTCTCTTGAATTTCTTTCTCTGCTTCGATTTCCTTTCTCTTGAATTAAGTCTCTCACACACTCTCTCTCGCAATCTCCGCTATCTTGAATTACATCTCTCTACTTTGAATCTCCTCTCTCTTGGATTTTTCTCTCTACTGCAACTTCCTCTCTCTTGAATTCTCCCTCTACTACAATTTCCTCTCTCTACTCCAATTCCCTCTCTCTTGAATTCTCTCTCTACTACAATTCCCTCTCTCTACTGCAATTTCCTCTCTCTACTAGGATTTCCTCTCTCTACTGCAATTTCCTCTCTCTACTACAATTTCCTCTCTCTCTCTACTGCAATTTCCTCTCTCTCTACTGCAATTTCCTCTCTCTCTCTCTCCCTTGCAATTTCCTCTCTCTTGAATTTTCTCTCTCCACTACAATTTCCTTCGTGCGACGCTCTTCCTCTTTAGAATTTCTTCTCTCCTCCGAATTTCCTCTCTCTACCTCCGTTTCCTCTCTCTACTCGACTCGCCCGCTTTTTCCTCTCTCTACACATCCTTTCCTCCTTCTAATATTCTCTCTCTCTCTCTCTCTCTCTCTCTCTCTCTCTCTCTCTCTCTCTTCTCTTCATCATCATCATCTTCTTCTTCTTCTTCCTCTTTCTCTTTCTCTGTCGCAAACGCCATCGCCATAGCCACTCCAAGCTCTGAAGCAGAAGAAGGAACAGTAGAGTCTGCGCGCCATCGCCATCGCCATCGCCACTCCAGCTTCTGAAGCAGAAGGCGAAGAAGTGCGGGAGCCTGTGCCTGTCTCGACGCCATCGCCGTCGCCATCGCCAAGCAGAGTGGAGGAAAGCAGGCAAAGGAAGAAGAACGAGGAAGGGACGGGCGGAGGACGAGCCGCCGTTCCGCTTCCGCATGGGCCGGAGGATCTTGCTCAAGCTCCCCAAGCTCCTCCTGCAGCTAGCAGCCGGACGCCGGAGCTCTCCATCGCCATCGCCATCGCCGTCGCCGTCGCCGTCAGCGTCGAATTCCTCCTCGCCATCGCCGTCTGCATCGCCGTCCTCCTCACCATCGCCGTTCTCCTCCCGTTCCTCCTCTCCATCGCCATCGCCACCGCCGTCGCCACCGCCGTCGTCATCTTCGTCGCGGCTGTACGATCTGGTGGCCCGGAGAGTGGCGATCCCGAGCACGGCCGCCGGCGGAGGCTCCGTGGTGATGGCGATGCTGCAGCCGAGCTCCAGCTTCAGGCGTTTGCCGAAGCAGAAGGCGAAGTCCAGGAGGAGCAAGCAGCAGCAGCAGCAGCAGGAGCAGCAGCAGAAGAACAAGAGGAGGAGAACGGCAAGGACGACGAGGAGGACGGCGACGAGGAAGACGAGGACGAGGAGGCCCGGAAGCTTCTTCTTGGAGATGGAGGATGAGAACTGCAGCGAGGAAGGCTCCTCCGTCTCCTCCTCCTCCTCCTCCTCCTCATCTTCATCAACAGAAACTGCAGCAAAATCTTCGTCATCATCACCACCACCAGCAGCAACAGCAGAAGTCGCAGCAAAATCTTCGTCGTCATCATCGTCATCATCATCATCAGCAGCAGCAGCAGCAGCAACAGCAGAAGTCGCAGCAAAATCTTCGTCGTCGTCGTCGTCGTCATCATCATCATCAGCAGCAGCAGCAGCAACAGCAACAGCAGAAGTCGCAGCAAAATCTTCGTCGTCGTCGTCATCATCATCATCATCATCAGCAGCAGCAGCAGCAGCAGAAGTTGCAGCAAAATCTTCGTCGTCATCAGCAGCAACAGCAACAGCAGAAGTTGCAGCAAAATCTTCGTCATCATCATCAGCAGCAGCAGCAGAAGCGGAAGCAGAGGCAGAATCCGAGAGATTGCTGGTTAGAAGTGGTACGAGCAAGCTTTCATGGCTGAACCTGCTTGGATCGAACAGCAGGAAGAGCCGCTGCCATGGCGATCTTCATCACCATCGCCATCACGACCATCGTCGTCGTCGTCGTCGGCCTCCTCCTCCCAAGGGACACCTGCCGATCGGACTGGTCCATGACCCCGCGCGGGTCTACTTCGTCAGGGCCGAGAAGCTCAACCATCCGGTGATGGCGGAGCTTCTGAGCAGGTCTGCACAGGAGCACGGGCTCCCGTCCACAGGCTTCCTGCGCGTCTCCTGCGACGCGCACACCTTCGAAGACATCCTGCTCGGCCTTCCATAGCCATTCTTCATCTCCATCTCCATCTCCATCTCCATTTCCATCTCCATCTCCAATTCCATTTCCATTTCCATTTCCATTTCCATCTCCATCTCCATTTCCATTTCCATTTCCATTTCCATTTCCATTTCCATCTCCATTTCCATTTCCATTTCCATCTCCATCTCCCTCTCCATCTCCGTCTCGATCTCAATGTCCGTCTCCATCTCCGTCTCCGTATCCATCTCCGTCTCCGTATTCATCTCCATCTCCGTCTCCGTCTCCATCTCACCATCATCATTCTCCTCCCTATCCTGTGCATTTTGCTGGATCTACTTCCGCAGATCTACATCCGCGCATCAGTGCTACGCAATTCGGATCAAGAACGAACGAATCGTCGATCTGCCAGGGAGGATCTAGCGACTCCATAGCCAGGATTGATTTGGTCAGTGCTGAGAGAATTCCCATCTCTTTCCGATCAAATTACTGACTGTTTCTGGCAGATTGTTGCTTGAGAATCAAAGACACAATTTGCTACTCGTTTGGTTGTTACATGGATCAATCAACTGCAGCACATGTATATGATCGAAGCCCTGTCTTTGTCCATTTGATCGCCTTCTTTTTGTATACTAAGTAAGCACAGCACAAAATCTCAATCAATCTTCATGTAAAACAAATCTATATACATATCGATGTATACTTCTTACAAAACTTATGATCATGTGATTAAGCCATGACTTGATTCTTGCTTCAATCCGAGGGGATTTGCGCCGCCGAATCCTGTCTTGAGCCGAGATTAATTCTCGGTCATTTAACAATGCTTCTTTCTCGATCCAGATTAATGCTTCGTCGTTTAACAATGCTTCTCTCTTGATCCGGATTAAATCTGTCGTTAACAATGCGTCTTTCTCGATCCAAATTAAGTCTGTCATCAACAATGCTTCTTTCTTGCCCCAGATTATTTCCCATCATTAACAATGCGTCTTTATATATCCAGATCTTTTTTGTCATTCACAATTCTTCTTTTTGGATCCAGATCCATTCTTTGTCATTCACAATTCTTCTTTCTTGATCCAGATTATTGATCCCAGATCCATTCTTTGTCATTGGAAAGTCTGTGTCTGTGTTACATTGAAAGTCGATCAATCTCACATTTCCTTCCTTCCTCGATCCTTCCTTCCTTCCGATCGATCGCTTCAACGGCCTTGGAATTTGGATTGTATTGTGGGAATGCAAAACACGTGTGAAGATTAGATAGTTATATCCGATCTAAACAGCGACGGAAAGCTCATACCGATCCGACGATACAATCGTAGCTCATCCTAACAGCGGTGCCTTGAAAGGTTAGCTGTTGCAATAGCTACTACAGTCCTTTGAAAGCAGCTCAAAACGATCGTCTGACGAATCCGATAGCGTTTCCGATCGATTTTAAGAGCGTTTTGCGTGGTCTAAAGCCGATCGATCGGCCCCAAGATTCCAGGGGCCGAAGCCACGAGAGCATCGAGATTTCGCGCAGCAATGGACCCCCGCAATCGCTAACTGGGCTCCCTCCATGCATATCATTGAAATGCACACACCTCTTTCCCATGAATTGTAAAGAGGAACACCACAAATTGTGTGTGGTCTCCAATGTGTGTCTGGGGACCCTTTCGAAGAAGACGTTAATATATCTTTCTTTCTTTCTTTCTTTCCGTCTGTTCTGGTGATCGATCGTAATACTTTCGGTAGGCCCTTCTGAATTCAATCCGTAACTAATTCATAAAAAATCTCTTGCAGTTCGACACCGGGGCGTGCAAAGAGACGTAATGCATTGATTCGCATCCAACCCAGATCTGCTTCCGTATCTTAAAGAAAAACAATGGAACAGTGTGAACACGGACAGGACTACGGATTCGTACTCGAAACCAACCCAACCAACCAACAAGAGACAAACAAACAAACAAACAGTCTGAGTGGGCCCCTCCTCGCCCGCTTCTGAGGCGAAAATACAAGTGCTATTGCAATTCTTCAACGACACCGTTCGATGCAGTTTCGTCGATCTTTCCCAAAAGGCTGCGATTAAGGGCTTCATTATAAGAAGAGGCTTTCTTTAATCGATGAAGTACTTAATCAAGTACCGTACCAGCCACTCCGTTCCTCTGCATTGGCCAAAGGGTCGCTTTCGCACCGAAATCGCTAGCCCTCTTCTGTAATTTCAAAGCTTTCCATATGTTTTTGTTCTCCCCCTCAATGTTGTTCAACAATATTGTTCTGTGTATTGTACTTCTTCTGGGAACGAAAGATTCGAATCCAACTCTGTAAGGCCCCTCTTTTTTTTTTTCAATGTTGTTGCATATGTAACATATTCCGCGCGTACAATACATATGTTACGTATTTTATAAAAACAAGTTTATAAGCAATTAGAATACGTATTTTAATATGAGTTCTTGAATACAGGTCAAATATGTTAGAACATGGGATTAAATACGTGAAATAAGAATTAATTATGGGCTAAATATGTTAAACACATGATGTTAAATGATGATACAACATCACAATCAATTAAAACCTACATATCACTAAACGTTTTCTTATTCCAGTTCCTTGGCATTGGTAAATTTGTAAATCTTAGATCAGAAGAAATCAAAAATTTAATTTAAGTTTAGACATTCGCTTCAAAAGAAAAAGTGGTAAGTAGAGTTAATTTGCATATTTGCTTTTAAAAATGACAATCCCCAAATCGTATGCAAAATACGTGTTCCTTATAGCACTGCTATTCTTTTCAAACTTGCAAGGGCAAGAACACTCTTCTATTTGCTCTGTGGAATTTGTCTGATGCTCTTGTCTAAGCATCACATGGCGTCCAAAACCATCTCTATCACCATAGACTGGTCCATGTTCGATCGAAGGAGGTGAAATTGAACGATGCTCTGATCTATTCGCACGGATTATCATAATCATTTGTGAAATGAGGATTTCTGTAACTTAATCCTTTTAAGTTTCAGGGTTCAGTGTTTAGGGTTTTTATCACCATCACAAGCATTGCTTTCACCAAACATACATCTTTACGAAAAACTCCATCCATCATTCACCATTCATCAGCATCATCATCATCATACTTCAACTCTCCAACTTCCAAGCCCCTTGGTAGAACAAAGCATTCTGGTCTTCATTCACTCAACACATTGCAAAACGCTCTTAAGCTCTTGTTATCATGAATCCTAAACACCCTTGCACACTATCCCGATGATTTCCAAGTATGATCTGAAGGCTTTTACGAATGAATGGGAAATCCAATCTCAGCTTTTTTTCTTGATACAATTGAGAAACACTCTTCATGTACAAAAACGGACAGGGTTGAGGGTAAAATTGAAGGGCTCACACTTTGTGGTAGGTGCCCTTTCCCACAACATAATCCATAAAGTTCGACCTTCCCCGTAGGAAGTTTTAACAGCAAATGTCATGCATCAACATGACAGCAATTTGTAAAGAATACTGCTAGTTGAATGATTTAGAGATCAGAGGTATGGAGTAAGAACCCAAGAGCACATCTCAATTACATTAAGGCTTACAATTATCTATTCAGAATACGCTAGAGCTCGATTCCATGGCTTTCTTCACCATCGCAACTTTTTTCGCTAGCAGCACCTGCTCATCATCATTCGCAGAACCTTTCACCAGATGGTGATGGAGGAAGACTAACAGCTTCACACGCATGCCCTCGAGTTCAGGTCCCGAAGCAATCCTCTTAAACACACCCAGCACAGACTCATCATCGTATTTGGTCAACAAGATCTTGAAAAAGATGCGGAAGTGTAGGATAGCCTTCGGCGTCATTGCCCGCATATCTGAAAACTCGACTACTTTGAGTACAGCGAGCGATACAACAAAATTTGCAACCAAATCAGCGAGCAGGTAAGCTAGATTCATGATTCGTCGAGTTTCCATGGAATTCAACTGCTTGAAATGGTCCCATAGACAATACTGCAGTGATATAAACCCACACCATAGCCATAATCCTTTAAAAACACGCATTTCATCTATAAAATGGCTTTTCAAAAAGCCAAAGTAATTAAGTCCTATTCTTCCTAAATAATCTAGTATTTAACAAGTATTCTCTGTTTTCTTCACTTGATAAAGGTGCCTCTTCTGAAAATGAAATGATGTAATAGTTTTCATGATTCCCTTATTATTGCATGAAGTCATTTGTGTGAAACTTGTATGAAATAGGTAGGTAAAATCATCTATCTACACTTAGTCAAACCACTTAGAATCAACCAAAATACCTAGCATACACTTTTCAATTGAGAAAAAATTATCAATTTGTAATTACCCATAGCTCTGATGAGAGTAAGGTTAAGGTTACCTGGAGTGTAAACTTGTGGTTCTTGTCATGATGGCAAACCTTCCGGATCAACAATGAATAGTATTTGTTGAAAACCTTCTCTTGCAAGCAACAATCCACAGTTACGCGAATGACTTCACGGTCCTAAAATAGAGATGAAAACAGAGACAAAACAGAAACAACGATGAGTTTATGCCCACGTGTTAGATGGATGTTTAACCTTCTTGATGATGTTTCTTTGCTTCAAGATCACTATGCCAGCTAGTAAAGAGAAAAGGAGCATAATCCCTGCATCATCAAGGACCATGGTGAGGTGATATAGCATGACAATGTGGATGTACTTACCATGGGTATGGCAATGTACTTGTCTATCTAGGATTACATGCAAAAACAATCGTACTAAAGGAGCTTAAGTACGAAATTGAAGCAAAAGAAAGACGGAAAACCCGGTAACACCCAAGCCACACACAAAAGATTATAAATCTCTTCAGGCTCCTTGATTGGTGATGTCCTTTTACAAAGGCACCTCAAAGCATAATTTGTTATGATTTGTGCAAATGCATGAGCAACGCTTTCTCTCTATCCAATCAGGTCAGGCCCTTTATTACTTTCGGTGACCTTAGCCGCACCTTGTATATAAGGTCATGTGTTACATAATATCTGATTATGGTACTAAGCCCCACTCAGAAACCTAATGATCTTTCTATTTTATTCAAAAAAGGAACCCAGAAGAATATACCTGTTTCCCTGAAAGCTTTATCCTCAAGATCTTTTCGAAAGCATCCAAGTAGTCTTCTCCACCCATAACAACACAAAAGATTGTTCGGCGGATATCAGTATTCATCCTCTGCGATGCAGCAAGTTGTAACAGCTTTTCAGCTTCTAAAGACTCTTTGTGTACAAAATCTACAACTTCTGAGTGGCTTCCTTCTTGGCCATCGCCTTCACTGCCAGAGATCCACCATTGTCCCTTCTTCTCAGGGTTTAGCAACCTCTTCCATGTTAACGACCGGAGTTGGATTCCCTCTACGCCCAACTGGTGTAAAATACAAAAAAAAACAGAATCTCCCAAGTCTTGGTGAAACTAGAAGAAACATTCAGGTTTTGGGTGTTGGAACAAACCAAGTGAAAAACTCTGATAAGTCTTGTGAAGCTAGCAGGTTTAGGGACTAATGGGTTAGACTTGTGGGAACATATAAAAAAAAATGAAGAACCCGAAATAGAAAAAACATACCTTCTGTAACCATTTCTTTAGTCGTGCATGGGGTATTGCTTCTTGCTTGGCCCGCCTTTTGTTGTTCTTGATCTCATAGATAGTCTCCAGCATAAAAGTCATCTGGAAGGGACAACAACCTCTCTTAAAACCTGAAACTTAACTTGAATATGAAAACTGCAGACACAATCACTGGCATCTTTGTCTCTTTATCTACAGATTTTATCTCCAGTCTCTCTAGATTCTATACTTAATTGGGGGGGACAAGGATGTACAAAGATTGGACGCACAATTCAAATACTAGAGCTTACGAACCCTGAACCACATCCAAATTTTCTACAAATACATAGGCACAATATTCTGATTTTTCGAATTCATATTGAAGGCATATATACATGAAGTAATAGCAACCCACACGTTTCCCACTGGATAAAATTATTCCCAATTGAGCAGCATCAGCCTTTAACTCTTCATGTTGATGTCGTACAAAAAGAACGTATTACATGATGGGTCATGTGGTGAATCAAAGATGTACAAACACTGGATAGAATTCAGGATATTAAATTTTAAATCTAGAAATATCTTATGCACATCTAGTTTCCTACAAATACATAAAAAAAAAATGATGACTTCAACAAATTCATGTCGATGGCATATAAACAAAGAAATAGCAACCCACACGTTTTCCACTAGAGAAAATCGTCCCTGATTGAGTGGCATCCGCCTTTAACTCTTCATGACGATGTTGTACTGAAAGAATGAAATCTTTCATGGCGACTGGGTCGTCCGCTCTCAAGCCCATTCCGCATGCTATATGTAAAAGACATCATTGATAATGGCGCTTTACGATAGGTGCGACAACAATCCACCAATAAAGCATATCTACAGTTATATACATACACACACGCATGTGTGTATGTATGTTTATATGAGTTACTCACATGCACATTTGTAAGTATATTACAATATAATGTTTGTTGCCCTTACTTTGCAAGATTGTCAAGATTGTTGCCACATCAAACTCCATCAAAGACTTGCTTAGCAAGCAGAGAAAGTCATAAATCAGATCACTGCAATATTTAACAGACAGGGAAACTTTTCAGACTCCACGATTCAACTCCCAGCCACACTGGCATTCATGCTAATTTTTTATTACATAAAGATAACCCTTACTAATTTCTGACAAGAAGCAATGGTTGACAGTCACTGGTTTTCATTTAAGATTTTATGCTTTTAGGGGATCATGGCCAATAGATATTTAATAGACAGGCAAAATTTTCAGACAGTGATTCAACTCCCAACCACCCAGTATGCAAACTAATTTTTAATTATACAGAAGATAACCATTACAATTTTATGACAAGAATTTTCATTCATTAGTGAATCAATGTTTGATGGTCTATGGTTTCCATTTAAGATTTTATGCTTTTAAGGGATCATTGCCAATAGGTGGATGGTACAATATAAAGATCATAATGTCTATGAAACAGAAAACATATGAAAGCTCGAAGGACGTAATTGCACACTCCTAATATTATGCATAAATGGGAAAAACATAGCCTTATACTCACATACACACCACAAAGTTGTAATAAAAGGAGAATCGCCCATTATTATATCATGCATAGAAATGATGGATTAGTGCAAGGGTCTGTTTAATCATTAACAGTTTTACCAGGAAACTAATTTGAATACATAGAGGTATGAGAGCAGCAGTGCCATATTCCGGACAGCTAAGCTGTCTTCCTCTTTACAATAGTCCTGCAATATAGATAAAGAGCTCATTGCATTGACGAGGATATAAGAATGTTAGAGCAAAACATATCCATAAACTATTGATGTAATAGATTATAGAGATACAAATCTTTATTTAGTTATTTTGAGTCACTTTAAACCCTAAACCCTAAGCTCATCAGTTTTACATGTTTTCTTTGGAGGCTTGAGCATCAACAACATAAAGAGAAAGAAAAAGATAGACACCTGAAATTTAATTGAAAGGGAAGCTAAGAATTTTGCCCCAAAGTCCATTCCCACCATGGAGGCAATACCTGCTATAAATGCAGCAAAAACCGCTGCATATCTTCAGTCAAATCAAAAGATTAGTATATTTTCCAAAAGGACCAAAGGAATGCACTTGGACTATATGTTCCAGGAAAACCATAAGCATCATTAGGTTCAAACATATCTCTCAAAATTAATGCATACAGATCAAATGAAATTATCTCTGACTTTTATTCTTGTCAGCCGAAGATCAAAATAAATGCAATGACACAAATGCAAGTAAATTGTGATTGCAGACAGTTTAATACAGATTGGATTAAATTATCTCTAACAAATCTGAATGCACACTTTATATTCTGGTTATCTAGACATCAAAATAAATGTAACATTGATCACATAA
The DNA here is from genome assembly GCA_037176905.1 of Azolla pinnata. Classification (NCBI taxonomy): domain Eukaryota; kingdom Viridiplantae; phylum Streptophyta; class Polypodiopsida; order Salviniales; family Salviniaceae; genus Azolla; species Azolla pinnata. The sequence goes on from JBBBWG010032530.1 coordinate 14,168, forward strand.
AAAAAGCAAGTATATTACGATTAGTACTTACTGTTCATTTCCTCGGGGACCACTGCCAATGGCTGCAATCACTTCATTTGTGATAATATCTATCATCTCCCTTCGTCCATGTAGCTGAACAGAAAAACCGAAACACAACATACCATAAATCAGAGCTTTCACGAATGGCATTATATAGTGCACATTCCAGAAACCAACGGTGTACTTTGAATGGGGCTCGTAGTTGTTTGATGCACGGAATACTTTTTTAGAATGCTGAAAATTTTAACATGTATTCTGAGTTTTAGAACTATTGCAAAATACTACATACCTTCTACAATTTCACGTATTTAAGATACTCCAAACTTTCTACACAATAATTTGCTTCCAAAAGAATAAAAATGAAAATGTTTCAGTCTACAAAGTTTTTCTGAGATGGAGTGCTTTGCTCATTAAGCAAGGTTTTTCTTTATTATATGAACTTATCGTGTGATAGCTATATCCACAAGAAGAGAGTATATCATACAAAATTAGTGAGTCAAACTATTAAATCAAGAAAGTATAAGGAGTATTCTGCATATTTAAATGTATTTTGTCTTTAGAATACATATTCCAAGAATTTTAAAAATAGATTGAGTACTTCTAAAATATTAGCATAGGCATTTGATATATACATTGTATGCAAAGTATTTTACAACTATGACATTGGGGCCAACAGTTATACCTGGAAAAAGGAAGCTATCTCCTGGGCAATAGATTCAACATTCTCTTCTGATAGCCTATTCAGCAAACCTTTTGGAAAAATATGTGAAAAGAAAAAAGAGATCCTGTTATGCTCTCTGAAGCTATACATAAAAGCATGTGTGCATGCGCACTATTATACCAAAAAGACGTATAAAAGCAAGACGGCTGTCTATGCACGCTATTTTAACAAACCTCGACAACGGCGTTGAAGTTGACCTATGTCAGCTGAAATTGAAGCAGTTGCTCGGAGGTGCGGGGCCACATACTTAACCAAAGGCTTTACCTTACCTTCATGATTCCCATCCAGACCTAATACCTCGTGTTCTTCCGAACCTGAAACAAGTTCATTTTTTTCCCCTTCATTCTCTTCATCATCATCATCATCATCATCATCATCATCATCATCATCATCATCACCGGTGGCATCGTTGTCATCATCAAAATCAAGCTCACTCTCTTCTTCAGGTAATTCACCTGATTCATCTGAAGCATCTGGGCATACAACTGATCCAGATATGAAACGATTCTCATCGTGGTCAGATCCCAGAGATAAACGGCTCTTCCTTCCATCTCTGCACTTAATCTCTCGATCTCTTATACCACCACGCTTCCCATCTCTCATACCTCTGATGGTACCATCTTCTTCTTCCTCATCTTGCTTATCAAATGATGAAGAAATTGTTCCCTCCAATAGCTCGAATAATCCATCAGAACTAGTGCCCAGGTGAGTACCTTTCTTCATATTCAGCTTCTTAGCCAGTTTCCTCTCCAATTCTAGATCCTCTTCAGCTGTAATACCAACCCTGTTTTTCTGCTCCATCTCGAGATACTCTTCAAACTTAGTTCGCGTCCGCTTACCGAAACCTCTATGCATCTTCTTGGTCTTGGGCTTCCTCTTCACACCGACGAGATTCTTAGATATCCGAGATTTCAGCATAGCTGTCCCTGTATTTTCTTTATCCCTCTCGACAACCTTCCTCCCCTGCCCCTGTGACATGCACGGCTTTGCCAAAGCCTACCAAGGGCGAGGAAGGGGTGAAGAAAACGGGAATATATAGGAAAGGAGAAAGAGCAAAAACACGACCGAGGAAGAAGAAGAAGAAGAAGAAGAAGAAGAAGACCCACATGGGCGGAAAAGAAAAGAAAAGACTGTAGTAAGAGAGAAACCATACCTGATGCTCTCCGCTGAGGAAGAATGGAGGAAAGCTTGGTCCTTGTGGCTATGGCAGCAGGAATTTGATGATTTGATGACAGAGTCTCCTTCTCCTTCCTCCTGAATTTCTTCTCAAAAGGTTTTTGTTTTTTGTCACAATCAGGTTTTGAACCCAAGACATGTATGTCAAGAAAGAAGGGTTTTTCAGAAAGAAGGGTTTTTCAGGATTTCAGTGGACAAGTAAAATCTTTAGCAAGGACAATTTGTGCCTTATCGCTCGTTTACTACAAGTTTTATCGCGATTGTAAATACATAGTTTACTGCAAGTTTTATCACGACCGTAGTCAGAACCTTTGCAAGGCGCCTGCTGATATGATGTTCTCACAACTTCCGGTTTTGATCTAAGATGATATGCTTTGGTGGTAAGTTTACGATGCTGGAAATAACAGGTTACAATGTTATATACTTCGCCTAAGATAGTGTAGCTGGATTGATTGTATGCCATCTCACGGTCAATCCTCTTCATGAGATCTACGGAGCCATATGCACAGTTTACGCGCTGCTGAACCGATCTCGATCGACATTTCCCTCCATTGGCTCTTTTGCAAAGTCGTCGATCTTGTTGATTCGTCTTTCCACCTCTAGCTCTATTAGAAGGGTCTTTTTTTTACCAGCTTTATGATAGTCGGATTGCTGATGTTCGATCTCCTCACACCCAAAACACTTGATTCCACTAGTGTCGGGCTTACTCTTGCACTTCCCGTGTAGTGCCAAACAATAGTAGTTCTCGTTTGCATATTAGTGGCACCAATGTTGTTTCCCCCGCCAAGATGTACGCTTATTTCCACTCCCTAGTTGTCAAAGTTGTTATTTTCAAATTATTAATGCCCTCTTATATGTTGCAAAATAAAAAACAGGATCAATCAATGACTACATGGGGATTTCTATTCAAACTTTAATTAACTTCTAGGTGTATCACATTCTTTTAGTATGGTGTGCACACAACTCATGAAAGAATTTTTGTGACTGACAACCATGGTTGTGTAAGTCTTGCTCCATGCTCATCACACGAGGTTGTTAATAAGTTTGGAGCTCAAAGATCATCTACTACTTGCGACAATATAACTTGTATTCAATAACACAAAATTAGATTGCCTTAAGATCAATAATATATCTTATAATTGTGAGATTAAACTTACCTTTTGTTTATATATAGATACTTAAAAGATCCCATATTAATAGGTTTTAGTTAAGTCTTTGAAAAACAAACATCCCATGAAGAAGCACCACCAATATTAACTTGTCTTATAAGCTCTCATACCAATGGTCCCATAGCATGCCCAAAGTTTTCATGTCCAAGAAAAGAAACGTAAAATCTATGTGATTCTTTCCAAATAGTTATCACTTGATGTGTATAATCCAAGACCAGTACAATATATCAAATCATGCAATCGCTCTATATACTTGTATAATCAATACTTCGACTGGCAAGAACAATTGCGTAGCATCTAAGTCGCATCTATGGTTGTAATGCCTTGTAGGGATAACTCAGTAATATCTCTCAAACACTTGTATCAACATCAACACCAAAATATTCCACATTTAATAGTTGTTTATAAACATACTCCTTCTACAAGTCTCATATTCTAAATTATATGACTAGGAGATCCATAACTAGTTTGTTTGGTTCCACAATATAGTAAACATGTGATTCATGATATATTAAGCTTAAAATGCACAAGGTATTGTTGATGACGAAATATATTTGAAGAATGAAGATGTATCTTTATTCACACATTTACATTCCATCTTATAAAAGCATTGAATTTCTTAGGGCAGACTTCAAACAAGCAAAACTCTATGGTTTCTTAGAATAGGAGTTACTTATTCATAATCGTGAAAGCATTTGTAAGTAAAAAACCCTTTCGGTTTCGACAATGGCATGAAAATAAATATCAATAAATATTTAGAAAGTTATGTTAGATTTCCACATTAATTAACTTATTATTTGTCACAAATCGTTTTTCCTATTATTAGAGATCTTTTAGATGTTGTAAGGTGTTTATGGGAGATTTACACTGGCTATATACACCATCACACTAGTTTCTTTTGTAATTAAGCTTAAGAAACTTTCGTTTCATCAGGGGACGAACTCAATCTAACAATAATCTCTTCAGATCTAAAAAATGCAAAATTCTATCTTGTTTAGGGTTGGGTTTTTCTATCCATAACTAATTGAAAGAAAACTTAAAAAAAAAAACTAATTCAAACTCATCAAAACATGGGACACTAAACAATACTTCACTAGAGGTAAATTCAACATGAGATCACTATAAGGTAGCTTTGAAATTCTTGTAACACTACTAATTAAACCTAATCTTATATTTAAATTTTATTAAAACTTGTAAAAAATACATGCAATCGAAAGTACACCTAAAAACCCATTTAATTATACACTTATGTATACAATAAACAATTCAAACAAAAGTTCTTACTCTAAGCTCGCTGTAATAAAAGTTCCCTTAATTTGATCACTCCAAGTTACGTAGACCTTTATAAATGCCTTTTATAATAATTTGCTTTCCTTCCGTAAATAACTATATAAAATTCACTCACATATATTCTAAAAAACAAGTAGAATCATTTAAAACCTTTAGCTTGTACAAGACAAACAATGATTGGCAGGTATTATTAAAAGCAACGAGTTTCCTTTTGTGATACACACGACATTTAACATGAAAATTTAATGCGTTATAACAGATGCCAAAACAAATCAGTCATTGAGCAGAAGCATGAAGCATGAGGTACTTGCACAATGCTGGTGAACTTATATTACAAGTGCCCAGACTTCGAAATTGATTGTAGAGAGAAATAGTGGCAATAAGAGAAGACAATCAATTGAAATTCAACATGAAAGCACTATAGGAGTGATAGGTGATATGGCAATACAATAAAGGAAGGTAATGAGAAAATTTTAAGAAAAAAGATTTGAATCACAAGCACTGCAAAATATGGAAATATATATTCATTATAACATTAAGCAAAGGATTGACCATACCCGCTCAAAATGCATCAAGACGATTACATTATCATTTGAATATCTTAAGAGAGTGTCATGATTTGAGGTGGATCTAGCAACGTCGACCTTGTTTGGTCCATTTCCATATCTTAATGATAACAAGTGCGATCAAAGTTAATTCTCAGGAGATGTATAGAGAATGTCTGACAAGATGTGGTTTGGAATCAACGTTAAAAGTTAATAATATCACAAAATTACATGGGATTAAAACTAGCAGCGCAGGGTTTTGCTATAGTTCCATTAAGAGCTAATTATCGTAAAATGTCCTAATCATGAATAGTTTAGAGAGAATTCAAGAGAGTGGAAAGTCTATTAACATATCGGCCCAAGGCAGTGCTAAGTATAATTAGGCTATCCAAATCTAGTTCCATAAGCTTTCATAGATACCATTGTGATAAAGTAGGTGATGGATGGGTTAGTTGTATCTAAATCTAGCTAGCAACTGGACTATGTTTCATTTCGCAACTGACGTTCGGCTCGAACTATTCTAAGTATCGATATCATCGACTGGGACAATTGTGCTCGAGCTTCTGGGCAAGCCGATTGACGAGGGCACCCGCGTAACATTATCACGATCCGGCGATGAACCGATTTCCGGATCGATGACATCCGCCCCAGTACTGCCGATTATTCCAGGCTTGACGTTCTTGCCATCGACGCAGTAGAGCACGACTGTTGCCAAGATCACCATCTGGACTATGCCAATCAGCACCCCTATCGCATTCGGGATCTGCACAATGGAAGCCAGAATCTGTGTATATATAAGATACTGGCGGAGGAAATCGGCCCGATAAATTAAGTAGGTTGAAGTTGATCAAAGTCTACTCGGTATTAACGACACTGACCAGTATGAACACGTCGAGGTCCACGACTCCGTACGCGAGCCAGATCGCTCCTTTGACGAATGCTGCGACAGACGAGTTCGGGTGCAGGTACTTGGAATCCTTGGATTGCAAGACTTTGTCCTGCGTTTAAAACAAACGGAGTCAGCATAGAGATTCGGCAATGCCTTGTTAAGAACTTAATGCCAAGCGGATCTGATTTAATTACGGATCGAATCGAAATAGAAGAAAGATTAGAGGAACCAGTTTCACCTGACGATCCCCGAGCTGTGATCTAGGCCTAACCAACTCATCGTCCCATACCGTGAGTTTATTGTTAAGTACATTAATTACACCTTGTAAGGTGATGTTAACGCTCCGATGTGATGGATTTGGTATATACTGTTAGCACTAAATTTTGATGTGATTGGGATCATCGGTAGGATCCTCCGCATACTAATTTCTTGCTAAGGATGATTAATCATCGAATTCAATCATTCCATTGTTTGCTTAACAATCAAGCCGATGCGTAATCATGCCACAAGATGCATCAATCACCCGATTAGATCATTCCATTGTTTGTTTAACAATCAATCGGACGATGCATGGAACTAGGGTTAGGGTTTAGGGTTTAGGGCTTGTCCATAATGACAAGATAGCTGATCTAAAATTCTGATATAATTGGGCTCATTGGCATGATCCTTGCTAAGAATGGTTAATCATCTAAGATCATTCTGGTGTTTGCTTTAATTACAAGCAATCACATGCATAATCACGTAACAAGATGCATGGGACTAGGATTAGGGTTTAGGGTTTATGGAATAATCCTCCAGATATCAATTGCTCGCTCGGTAAGAATGAATATAATTAATCATCTAATTAGTTCATTCCATTTGTTTGCTTCAATTAAATTACAATCAATCAGGTGCATAATCAGGTAACAAGATGCATGGGCCTAGGGTTAGGGTTAGGGTTTAGGGTTTAGGGTTTTAGGGTTGAGGGTTTATGGCATAATCTTCCCGATACCAATTGCTCGGTAAGAATGAATATAATTAATCATCTAATTAGTTCATTCCATGTGTTTGCTTCAATTAAATTACAATCAATCAGATGCATAATCAGGTAACAAGATGCATGGGCCTAGGGTTAGGGTTAGGGTTTAGGGTTTAGGGTTTAGGGTTTAGG
>JBBBWG010032530.1:25354-58992 GCA_037176905.1 Azolla pinnata
AATCAATCAATCAATCAATCAATCAATCAATCAATCAATCAATCAATCAATCAATCAATCAATGGATCTCTATCTATCTCAAATTGTTTTCCTTTCGGACAACACTGTAAACATGATATTTTGCCTTATGTAAATATTGGATGATTGTATTTGTCTTCACCATCGTACTCTTGTAGATGAGTGGATACACAAACATTATTGTATGCTTTTACTCGCGAGTCATTTTGGCCTAAGTAGACAGTAACATTTTCTTTGTTTTTGAGGTAGGCTTCCAAGAATAACTAGAATAACTAGAATCTGATCCGAGTTTAAAGAGAGGAAAGAGACCCCTCTCATTTAAGCAGCGGAATCCCCCACACGCTTTCTTTGAGACAGTGCCCAACAGTAGTACATCACATGCCTTGGTGGTTAGCATGCAATCGGAAAGGCCGCGTGAGCATCAGTAATACAAACCCAACGGCACTCTTCCGCGTTCAATGCCCAAAGACACATACACAGAGAGGCCTAAAAGACAAGATCCGTGTTATTATATCGTGCAGCTGGGTGTGAATGCATTTCTGGGGCTGGAAACAATAGCTAAAATTACAAAGACTATCATGAGTCGGAAAAATCAGCGAGGAAACAAGACCCTGTTGAGCTTAACTCTAGTCTAACTCTGTGAAATGACTCCAGAGGGGACAAGAAAAACATGAGCCAAGAACCTGAGAAGAGATAGCAACGGAAACGATCTCCAGTGCCATCGGACCCATAATCATCGTCCTCGGATAATCATCAAAAAAGATTGGTGTGAGGTTCGAATGCAGCAATGCCACAGAACAACATCAGCTCAAAATACGTGGACCAAGCAGGAGGTGGCACGACCAGAGTGTGGACGGAAACAACTTACGTGTTTGCCATGCATGAGAAGCTGTCATAATTGAAGGCCAGATATTAACATCCGTACGTGCATGGATGAGTTGACGAGGGAGATTCGAGCCATCGGGCTTCTGCTGGTCCCGATCTGCTAGCCATCTGAAGCCACTAGCTGATGTTTTCTGTGCATTGATTACTTACTAGGTACCAGCAACTTTAACTGAGTTTTTAATCAACATCTTTAATCGACTCGATTTAGCTGATTTGGAGCTAGTTGATCTGGTTAAGTGTTTTTCTCGTGTACGAAAATGTTTTTAAAAAAAATAAAATCTTGATGTAATGTTTGCCTCAAAGCAATTAAGTCTTAACCATTTTGACCTAAACCAGTTTGAAACGGCTCAAGCTTGAGTTTTCTTTAACGGCTTGGCTTGAGATCTCCTTAGTCGGTTAAGCCTAATCGAGCCATTGCCGATAGCCATCGGTTACTTGTTTCAATAGCAGACGTTATGATGATCCATCTTGATTTGATTATCTTGTAAAACCAAATGCATTACATTTGTTCACAATTTATACATTCGAACCGTTTACGCCACAAATACACTCCAACAAGATCCTTGTTTTTTGAAGTTATCCACAATTACTCATCCTCAAGGCTGGTTACAGACTTATCAATTTATCATCAACCTTGCATCAGCCGAAAATCGTAATTCAGCCAAAACCAACAGTCTCTCCATGTTTACAATCTCATTATGACAATCCACTCAACTTCCATGTCGCATTTAGATTTGTAAAGCAAGCATCATATGATGATACTGATTTTCTGTTTACAAAAAGTACATGGTGTAAAATCCATTTTGGATTACTCATAAGAAGAATAGAAGAACAGAAAAAGGGCAGGAAATCGAAACCCCAAATCAACAACGGCAGCTCCTTAATCCATCGAATGCGAATCGATAAACGAGAGCACACTCAACTTTCGTACTTTCTGCAAAACATCGACAGATTTTCATGTACAGAGAGTAACCGAAAATGCGGTAGCAAAACCCATGCCTTACACTGAAAGATCAAGTCCTGATACAAGTTTCCTCGATATTCCACGAGTTCAGCGACGAAAATGTATCCGAGCTTCGGCGCATGTGGGGAAATACCATCAAATATATAGCTTGGGTATTGGGAAAACATGAGGACTACCCAAAGCTTGGAATGGATGGATGGATAGTTTGCCTCACCGTCTCGAGAAATTGAGCTTTTTGATACCATATGTGAACAGAAACATGAACATCAAGGGGAAGACGGCTTCAACCGCCACAACTACCCCCAGGAAATCGTACTTGTACCCGAACTTCTCCTCCATATACATCTTCACCGATGGTTGTTGCCCAACAATATCTGGATTGTTGATGACAGTTGTTACATCTCCTAATTGGGATGTCAGCAATCCACAAATCGGCCACGACAATGGATTTGCCCAGAAAAACCATCTCCACCACTTCGGGATGTGCTCTGCACCCATCATAACAAACAAAAAGGAAAAGGAAAGGAGAAAAAGGAATTATATCCCATGTTTATGAGTGGTGAAGCATCAATGTATAAGCTACATGGACATGCAAAAAGCTTTTTCACAAGTTCTTTTCCAATAACCAGCAGCTCACAACTTGCTTTGTTAGATGCATCATTTTTTTTATTTACCGGTCGAGGTATCAAGAATCCGGAAAACAAGTTAAAGAAGGCAAAGATCGTGGAGGAGATCATCGTTGATAACTGAACATTCGGTGTGATCGCTATGCTCATCATGCCGTAATAGGTAAAGCTGAGGACCGTGAAGAGCATGAAGAAAAAGAAATAGAAGAACTTGGCTGCAGTCCATTCATAGTTGATCATGGCGTAGACGATGGGTGTATATATCAGGGTTTGAGCAAATATGTAAGGAACCTCAAAATCTGCCTACACACCACAAAATGACACATCCGAGAAAAAGGAGTTATGATCCATTGAGGCAGTTATGACAAGCACCGCAATGTGTCTTAAACCCATACACATTGATTGCAAGAAACTTCCAAGAGAGAGAGATGTTGTGTCTAGGATTTTACCTGAGCATATGCATATGCCCATTCAGAGTACCTCCCTGCTCCTCTTTCGCGGTAAAACACAATCCGCTCGATCGCCACCACTGGCTGGATTCTGTTTGTATTAGTATATCCGAGAAACAATGTTGTGGCATAGATCGAACCCATGATATTCGCCAGATCTTGAACCGTGCCTCTGTCATATAAAGTTTAAGTCATGGTAGTAGGGTTTAGAACAAAACAAGTGTGGATTTTCAGGTTCAGCACACTACCTATTTCCTAGATATTGTATTACATCCACGTCTTAACCTGCATATGCATTTGGACATGCATAGGAATATGCATGAATGTGGTTGACATGTGTGGGAGCAAACAAATTACCTCTTTTGACCAAGATTCCAGAAGGTTGTTCCAAATATCAATGCTAGTGCAAAGATAAACATCAACCGCACAGCATTGTACTCAGGATTACGCCAGTAAGACCAATGTTGTTTCCACAAGCATGCCATGCATTGTTCCAAAAAGGTTTGGGAGTATCTGGTTGTGAAGAAAAGATCTTTGGAACCCGCAGCAGGGATGCTTAGTTTCTCTACTAGCTCTTCTGTAGACCTGCTCAAATTAAAATATGGGTATGGGGAAGCATTAGATTATGATGTATATCAAATTCAATGCATGCCTGAAGTTTTAAAAAATTTTAAAAAGGGGACGAAAAGAAAGAAAGGTACATTGCATTACCGATGTGAAGCGGAATTTTTGTACATTTGTGCAAAGTCGACACCAAGTTGAGCCTCAACTAATGAAGAGCTGACCTCGAGCATCCACGTTGCTGGGTTGTATCCTTCCTTGATGTGGGGCACGCCAGGAATAGACTAGAAAAGGAAATCATAGCATGTGTGAGGCAGTAGATGGAAGCACAGATTTAGATAGTGCATTGTGATCTGACAGATGACTGGATTGTCAAACTTACCTCGTAATTTCATGGCTTTGTAATGTAAAGTTGCTTTTGGTTTGGGAAAACACATGATGCAAAATGAAGTTAAGCATACACTTGACACAAGGGAAGTTTTACGGCAGAGATTAGGATTTACCTGGAAGTAATCTATGAGATTGCAGGAATGGTGCCCAAGCTGACCTGAATAGATAACATGGCCTCCGCGTTTCAGTAGAAGGAGCTACATCAGCACCTACGCACTTCAAGATGAATGCTTCAATACTTCAAGCCGAACATGGACAGAAAATAGCGATGTAACCACCGCATCGAAAGCCTCAAAGATGTCAATGCTGGGCTGGTGAACGGTGCACACCACTGTCCGACCTGTGTCCACTATGTTGCGCACTGTCCTCATCACAATGGCTGCAGTTCGTGCATCCAAACCTGAAGTTGGCTCATCCATGAAGACTATTGAAGGATTTGCCACCAGCTCCACAGCTATTGTTAGCCTCTTCCTCTGCTCGGTTGAAAGGCCACTTACACCAGGCAGGCCCACTAATGCGTGTTTAATAGGACTCAGCTCTATGAGCTTCATAACGTCCTCTATAAACATCTATAAAGATAATTCACAGCAAACAGCAGGTAGGTTTTAAGGGTTTACTCGAAGAAAGAAGTCCAATGCTTTTCCTAGGTTTATTCACACAGCAAAGAGCATCGGCAGAGATCCTCTGAAGTATTTACCATTCTCGTCCTCTTGTCGACATCTTTTGGTAGACGCAGCCAAGCTGAATACATCAGAGATTCCTTTACAGTGACATTGGGTGAGTGTATATCGTTCTGTTCACAATATCCAGAGATTCTGACAAATGTTTCCTGCTTCTTCGGGTATCCAGATATCCTGATATCACCCTCTACATAGCCACATGTCTTTCTTCCAGATAAAACATCCATAAGAGTTGTTTTTCCTGCCCCACTAACACCCACTAAGGCAGTCAAGACCCCAGGCCTAAAAGCCCCAGTCACTTCATGTAGCAGCTGGAGCCTGTCTGAGTTGGATATACCCTTTTTCTTCATTTCCTGCATTTTCAATCAATATTCAGAAAACCATCAGAGCCACTATTGTACATGGAATAGAATAGTCGGTGAGGGAAAACCAATGTATTGGAACAGATCTCAAAGACTGACTTACTCGAGGCATGTCAATATAATAGCTGACACACTTGAAGGATATAGAGACTGGTATGAAAGGAAGCACCATCCCAGTCTTATGAATTTGGTTTGTACATCCCTTGATCTCGACATCAGATAATAGATCATCCAATGGCCCCACTTTATCTGAGTTTGTACCTGAGACATAATTAGTTTAATAGTTGCCCTCGCTTTAGTTGAGGAAGTTGGCAATCAGATGAAGCTTCACCTGTAAGAGTCAGTAAACTATTATAATAGATCATTTTCTATTCAGAAACTCATGATGTACCTCGAGGATATGCAGACTGTCTCTGTATGAATTTTCCATTATCATCTCGGGTAATTTCTTCAGATGACATCGACCGTGGCCTACTGTAAGCTATACACAACATGCAAAATAGGGAGTCAACGACATCTGAGAACATAAATTTATGTGTTGACGGTTTAATTACAGCCTAGTTGCTATATGCAGTGTGTTCCACGAATCTCATACGTTGAAGATAGGCCAAAGCCATTGTGAATAAGATATTGTAGAGGATGGCAAACCCAACCAAAGCACTAACGCCAATCCAATATCATTCTGCCTCTGTATGGAGCCCTCTGGACTTCAAAACAGCTGTGCCTACTGTATTAGCATCGATACTCCCATTGTAGGGCTGTGGCATTTACAGAATACATTGTTAAGGAGGCAGTTTGTATGTATAACAGATATATACACACACATACGTTCATACATATAGAGATAGATAGATAGATAGATAGATAGATAGATAGATAGATAGGATGTGCACCTAATGAAAACACCTCTGACCTTTTTCCAACGATCTCCAAGGAACTCATTTATTGCTACACTATTTTGTGCATACATCATAGGTGAGATCCAATAAGCCCAAATCTACCACTTTGGAATTTGATCTGCCCAAAATAAATCACAAAAATACGTTTCATTACAAATTTGTGCAAAGCTAAAAATAGCACTGTATCAGATGAGACCTCAGTACCTCCAGAAATAATAAAACCTCCCATGAGGAAGAGAATCAAGATTCCAAAAGTTCCAAAGGTTTGACTTACTACCATAGTCCTCCCAACTGAACCAATAAAACGGAAAAGACCAGCTGCCACTTGTGAAAGGCAGAATAATAGCAACAACTGCTTGAAGAAACTGCATTCACCCAAATGGAATCATATCAGCATGGATTTGACATCCGTACACTCCACATTTCAAATTCTGTATTACAAACCTTTTTGGATCGGGATTAAATCCTATGAGATAGTATGTTGGACAAACCCATATCAAGGCATCTATCAGAGAAAAAGGTATTCCCAAAATGATAATCGGTATGGAGTAGCACCATGAAGGAAAAAAGAAATTCTCCCTTTGCTTGTAATACACAGGCAACCCCAAAACAATCATATTCATCTCGAATAGACCATCGAATATGACTATCACTAATCCAAAAAAAAGCGCACCCATGTACAGATTTCCATCAGCGACGGTATTCTGATGAAGATCAGTTCTAAAGAAAAGTGTCATAGCAACGAAGGCTGCCAACAATATCTGCTCGCAGTTAATACAAACCAAGGGAAGTGTGTGTTAGTTAAACCTTTTCTCTTAAAAAGAAGGCTGAAATTCAGAAGTCTCTAATGCAATGCATAATCCAAGACTGCATACCTTAAAAGTTTTAAAAACGTAGACAAAAGAGTTTCTCTTCATGAGCAGTAATTCTCTTGAGAAGCATGCCTGAAAGAGGTCTCTCTTTCTGATGCCATAGTTCTCGGTCAATAGTGCAGCAGGATGGCTCCTTGACTTATCAAATGGAACATTCAGTTCTTCTTTCAGAGACTCTCCAACAGGGGAGCACGCAAAGATATCAGCAAATTCCTTCCCTGAAATGTATCTGTATGGCTGTGTTGAATCCAACCAATACTGTTGTTGATCCACCTGATCAAATGCAAAGAGATCACCTGATCCAACCAATACTGACTAGAAAGCAAGCCTACCATAGTTTCTTCTAACCTTATGCTCCATTTTTGGTGTTAATTCACATTAGTTTCTTTTCAACCCCTTTTTCTAAGGCGAATTAATATGCACAAATTCACCATGAAGTTAGAAAAAACTACAGTGAAACTGCCTTGTGTTCAGAAGCGATGCCATAACACAAACTGCTCATGGAGCCGCTAAACATGTTCTATTTTAGAGTACACTGACCATATCTGGTTCCAACACCTTGACAACGGGCAGAGAAATCCAGAGTTTCACGGACAGTCATGAAAGGTATGCACATATTGGTTTGGCTAATGTAAGCCGAGGTACGTTGTGGGATGAATTCGGACATCTCGCACCCATTATATGTTACCTTCCCCGATGCCTAGAGGAAAAGATAATTAGAATGGTAGGAAAACACGCGATTTTTTTAGAGTTTTGATGCATGAGTAGCTTAGATCAGAAAAGATGGTTTAGTGCTATGCACAACCACTTACTTTGAGATCATGGGGTAGTTTTCCTGCAAGAGCAAGCAAGAGCGTAGTCTTCCCTGAACCAGGGGATCCAAGAAGCAGTGTCATCCTGGGGGAAAACCAAAACATGGACTGATTGAAGTTCCGTGGTTACTAAAAATCGCATATTTTATGTAAATCATATTTTCTAGAATGCTATGAAGTATTTTAACAAATACCTTCCTTACGTTCTGGACAGGAAATTTGAAATGATTCCACACAATCTATGCATTTAACGTCTTTAAGATATTCTTAGCTAGTCAATGTATTCAAAAAGTATATTTTACATTTCCAAAAAGTAAAAAAAAATACGAATAGAATTTTTATCTAAAAATTTCTTCTAAGATGAAGAGATCTCTTCATTGAAGGACGTTTTTGGCTTGATTTCTTCAGCAAGTAAATTTATTTTGTTACACAGTCCACTTATATTAACTAAATAGATTAAATTCCCCGTAGTTTGTAAAATAAACTCAAACAAATGCAAGAAGTATTGAACGTATTTTTCATACACTATGTATATAATGTGATTCATCCATAGAATATGTAATCCAGGAAATTTAGAAAGAACAGTAGACTATTTTAAAAATATTTAGTTTTATATAGTCTACGCGCATTGTATGCTACCTAGTTGACAACTTTGACTGATTCTAGCTTAAACCTTCCATGGGTCCTTCATAACCATGTTTAGGAATGCTTTTAATCATACAATCACTCTGAATAGCAAAGTTCTATTTCCAATCAGTAAAAGTGGCTTTATATGGCTGGATCGAATTAGCTAAAGGTTGGTGATCCGATCATACAGAAGCAGAAGAAGCTCTGGTCAAGAAAAGGTTTTACAACTTGATCGAATGAACAAAGTTTACTCGATAGAATCAACTTAAAGTTGCTGGATGGGATAAACAAACGCGCTACTCGATGGAGCCAGAAAAAAAATGCTGGATCCAAAAGCTTTGCAATTATCCAATCGGAGAGCAAAGTTTTGCAGGAGCCAAACCTGGAGGGTTTGATGACGCCATTGCCATCGTGAAGGATATCGAGGGCTTCCTTTGCCGAGGGCAAGCAGGAGCCAAACATGCCCTGTTCCAATTCAGCACCAGAACACAACATCAGATTCTCTGACACAATCCATACATAAGAGAAAAGCATCAAGCGGGAATGATCATCCGGGGGATGTAAAAAAGAGAGCTCACCAGCACCAAATCTCTGGTGAAGTTGAAGAGAGTGGGCAATGCCCGGCTGCCCTGGAGCACATTGGGAGCAGTGACGCGGAGATGTTGGAATCGAACCTCGATCTTGGGCACATGGAGCCCAACACTGTCGTCGTCGTTACGAGAAGGTTAGGTCTGCAGGCATGCATGCATGCATGCATGGATGGATGACATGGATTTTGTCCACTGTTAGATGGATGTGTGCATGCATCCACATGCATGCGTGTGGGCATGTATGCATGCAGGCATGCTTGCATGTTGCTCATTCCTAGATGTATAAATGTATGTATGCATTCAAAGGCATGAATTGTTAGATGTACGTATGTGTATGTATGGACTTCATTCCTAGATGTATAAATGTATGTATGCATTCAAAGACATGAATTGTTAGATGTATGTATGTGTATGTATGTGTATGTATGGATGCATGGATGGATGACATGGATTTTGTTCATTGTTAGATGGATGTGTGCATGCATGTACTTGTATGCGTGTGGGCATGTATGCATGTGGACATGCTTGCATGTCGTTCATTCCTAGATGTATAAATGTATGTATGCATTCAAAGACATGAATTGTCAGATGTATGTATGTGTATGTATGTGTGTGTATGTATGTATGTAGGCATGCATGCATGTGTGGATGGATACATTGCATGCATGGATGGATGGACAAGACATGCATTGTTGCTCATTCTTAGATGTATAAATGTATGTATGGACGCAAAGACATGAATTATTAGATGTATGTATGTGTGCATGCATGTAGGCATGCATACATGTGTACTTGGATGCATTGCATGCATGGACAAGACATGCATGTTGTTCATTCTTAGATGTATAAGTGTATGTATGCATGCAAAGACATGAATTGTTAGATGTCTGTATGTGTGTATGTATGTATTTATGTAGGCATGCATGGATGCGTTGCATGGATGCATGGATGGATGGACAAGACATGCATGTTGTTCATTCCTAGATGTATAAATGTATGTATGCATGCAAAGACATGAATTGTCAGATGTATGTATGTGTGTGTGCATGTATGTATGCAGGCATGCATGCATGGACAAGACATGCATGTTGTTCTGAGATGTATAAATGTGTGTATGCATGCAAAGACATGAATTTGTTAGATGTAAGCATGTGTGTGTGTCTGTATGTATGTAGCGATGCATGCATGTGTGGATGGATGCATGGATGGATGGACAAGACATGCATTGCTTTTTTTTGGAAGATTTTATCCTGTCATTAGTTATAAACAAGGCCAAATGGCTACATAAACCCAAATGGGGAAATAGCTATTATGGAGGTGGGAAAAGCCACCTAGGAGGAGTAAAATTCCATATAACAACATTATTATGGACCTCAAACAAACGAGAATGATACCAATGTTTATAAAACATATTACGGGCTGAATGATCAAAGATGTTATTATACTGGCCTTTTAAAGTGTGAATAATTATGGACCAAATTTCCTTGACCGCATCAACAGGAAGTATTGATTTGCTATCAAATATTTTGGCACATCTGGACTTTCATATCACCCACATAGTAGAAACACTAAGAATTTCCCACAATGGAAGAAAACTATCTTTACATTCCTGACTTGAGAAGGGATGTAAAGGGATAGGTAGTATCTGTCTAACAGAACTGTCAAGGTAAAAAGCTTGACCGTGCAACAAGACATGCATTGTTGTTCATTCTTAGATGTATAAATGTATGTATGCATACAAAAGAAATGAATTGTTAGATGTATGTATGCATGCATGTGTGCAAGGGGGAGGCAGCAGTTGATCTGCTGTAGATCAATGCAATCCTCACTTGTCGATCCGCTTGCGGAGCTTGAGCAGAAACTGCTCGTTGTCAACGTCGACAACGTGGAGGATTGTGTCGATGAGCTGCTGTTTCTGGGCGGCCGTGATCGTGCTCAGTTCGACCAGCTCCAGAGGCCTCGACCCGTCGGGCTTGACACTGGGGAGGAGCCCGTTCCGAAGCCGATCATTAGTCGGCAGTCTCTCCAGGCTTGCCCAGATGAGCCTAGCCTCCACATCTTGGGCATCTGATCTCCCTCTGTCGTCGGACATCATCTAGCTACTGCTGCTATTGCTGTTGTTATTGTTGTTGTTGCTGTTGCGGTGATCTGTTCCGGAGCTTGCCTTCCTGGCTTGCCCCCGAGGGAGAGGCCCTTATGAACCCTGCGAAACTCCAATCATGCCACTGGGCCCTGTGATTGGATCTGGCTCCGCATCGTCGTCAGTATGACAATCTGCTCCATCTGCTACTGCCATAGGAGAAACTTTCTGCTAAATGGCTGACACCTGTTGTTTTATCATGCCCTTCTCTGAGTCGTATCCTTATAAATGAGCTTGTTGGAATGTAATCACAAACCCTAAACCCTTTGTCAAAATCTTGGGGGGTTCAGCTGAGTTCATGAATGGTATCATCCGACACAGGAAGGAAATCTTTCGAAATCCGACTAGAAACGAACAAATTATCAGTCGACGTACCGGATTCAATGTCGAAACCAATCATAGAGCAATGTGAAGAAGACCGATTGACAACGAAACTGCTTGAAACGGATCGATTTGCAACCCACTAATTCTCAATAATTACCATTTTGGTGCCTATTTTCAATCAAATCGACTCCTCCGTTTACTAAATGATCGTTTCCTTGTATGATTCTCGAGTATAATTTTGCTAGCTTCAAACTTGTGTTCGATTTTATGGTGTAAATTTATGGCAATTAATTGCTTGTAATTTTACTGGTGTTGTATCGGTTGTGCTGTTCGATTGCTAATTATATAGTTACAATTTGATTAGTTTCGCGGTTTCGTTATTATGTTCTTTGATTATTTGATTTATGGATCGATCGATTGTCAGGATAGCGCGCGTAAGATGGGAATTATTCAGAAAATTGTGGGCATCAAACCGTAAGTATAAAACATCGTTGGGCATCAAGTAATAATTTGATTGCTTGAAAACATTTTTATGTATTGTTATAACTAATCGAACATCTTCCATTTAATAAGCAAATCATCAGAATTTGACGAGAAATTATCCACAAATTTCCCCTAATTGATACATCACATATAGGTTGAGCACCTTCAGTTTAACATTGATGAGGCTGTTGTTGACATGCGCATCTGATTGATTTCCTTCAAATGCAATCAATGATTCAAAAAGCTTTACAAGAAAAAATCGAGAAATCCATGTTATTTCTCTCATGTTTCTTTCATCATAAACGTCACGATACAGCAATGCTCATGACGATCAATGGAGAGATTTGAAAGCAATGTCCATAAAGATTGTATATAGACATTTGTGCCCATGATGAATGCAATGATTTTTGTGATAATCGATGTCAAAAGTATAGTGTGATAGCCATCGCACATTATTATGTATCACCAAGCCTACAAGATAAGATCGAGCTATGATTACAAAAGTACCTAACCATTGATAATCCAATTTATCATATGGTCAAGTAGTCTTGATGTAATAATGGAGTTCGCGTCAGCACCATAGCGATTTTCTACTTGCCAAAATACATGGTGCAAAAATCCATTCTGGATGACTCATAAGAATCATTGAAAAGATTTTTTTTTCTTTTTTTAAAGAGCATGAAAATCTAGACCCTCTATCAATAACAACGACTTGTTATCAAACCACTATGACAAGATCTGATACTGACAAAAACGCTATTGAACATTTTTTCTTCACCTGAAAAGAGTCGACAGATTTCCTTGTTAGCGATAGAATCGTGTTCTGGGAGTAATTAAAAAAAATGTTTACTCGAAAAATGCGGTAGCAAAATCATTAATCAAGTCTTGGTGGAAGTTTCTTCGCTAATCAGCAAGCATCCTTGGACATTGCATGAGTTTAGCGATTACATGCATCTGTTGTTATATGAAAAATGGAAGCATTGGGAGAATTCCATCAATGAGAAAATACAACCAATATACTGAAGTTTGGACTGGATAGATGGATGATTCATCTCATTGTTTCAAGAAATTGAGCTTTTTGATACCATATGCAAAAACATAAGCATGAACCGACCACCAAAAACTCCCCCTTAGGAAATCGTATCTGTACATGAACTCATCCTCCATATAAGACTTGATCGATGATCGTTTCCCAACAATATTTGGATTTGTTGACGACTGTTGCCACATCTCCTAACTGGGATGTCACACCAATCCATACGATGAGCATGACAATGGATCTGCCCCAGACAAACCTGGGAGACTCTGCAACCATGGGAGTAAAACACAATAGAAAAGATGAAGAGGATAACAAGGAATTACATCCCATGTGTATGATTGTGAAGCATCAATGTATTATATATGCTACATGGACATGTAGTTCCTTGAATTGTCAACATATTCGAATACACATATGCTATATGTGTATTCAATGAGTTGCAGATAGACAACCGTATGTTTGTCGATACCTTTGTCTATATAGAACCAAGGAAAAGAGTCACCATGGGGTCAATGTACACCTTTGTAGATCTTTGAATATACACGAATGAGAATTGTGTCGGCATATTTGAAGGATACGACTCACTCTGTATGAAAAATGGTTAAGAGAAGTGTTTTCAAAGAGATCACACGATTAAGATAAGTATTCAATAAGTTACAGATAGACAATCATATGTTCACCAACAACTTGGTCCATATAACTAAAGAAAAGAGCTGCCATGGGGACTTTATGGTTCTTTGCAAATTCATTAACGAGAATTGTCCAGACTTACTCGTTTAACATATCTTCTAATTGGGATCAACATACTTTTAAGGAATGACCCATGAAAAATGGTTAAGACAAAGTATTTCAATGAGTTATAGACAGAGACAATCGTATCTTCATCGACACCTCAGACGATGTGCTCTCGCGAAGAGATTTTATACCACTACCACAGGGAAAGCCAATCCATCCCTGTGTTCAAATGCAGGTTCCAAGACATCGGGCAGGTTCCATGACATCGAGCTGTTCTGCAACAAATGCAAGATGCTTGTCACAGTTTCGACACGGGCGACGATTCATCGTCGTCGAGGAAGGGGTAATCTGTGTAGCCTACGACTGGGTCCTGGGTGTAGAAGGTCTCCCTTCTGTATCGGTTGAGGGGAGCACCGAGCCCGAACCTTCTGGGGAGGTCGGGATTCGCCAGAAACCAGCGCCCAAAGACCACCAGGTCTGCTCTGCGAGATCGGATGGCGTCGTTGCCGCTATCTCGGGAATGGCCTCCGGCCACGAGGAAAGCTCCTTGGAAGGCTTGTCGAGCGCTTTCCAGCGTGTGAGGGCTCTCGATAGCTTCAAAAGACGACGAGATCCTGGGCTCCACGAAGTGGGCGTAGAGAACGCCGTAGTTGTTCAGAGCATTGGCCATGTACACGGCGAGCTGTGCTGGGTTCGAATCCGCGGAACCGAAGTGGTTCCCGTAGGGCGATAGCCGCACCCCGAGCCGCTGAGGCCCTATCTCTCTGGCAACTGCTTCGACAACTCCGAGCGCAAACTTGCATCTGTTCTCCATCGATCCGCCATATTCGTCGGCCCTGTCATTTATACCATCTTTCATGAACTGGTCGAGCAAGTAGCCGTGGGCGCCATGGATCTCCACCCCATCAAAACCTGCCCATTCGATCATAGCCCGATCTTAAGTTGCCTATGTAGATCCAAGAAGAGATTCGACAAAATGCAGCTTAATCTTCATCATACATGTTTCGGCATCTAGCTTTCTACAACCCCTGTCTGCCCCATCCATGTTCTGGATGTCGATAATAATCGCAGACTAGCTTTCCAAGTGTAGTTGTCTGATCTTAAAGTTGTCTATATAATTGAAGAAGAGATTAGACACAATGTAGCTTAAATCTTCTTCATACATGTTTTGGCATCTAGTTTTTCGCCAGACCGTCCATGTTCTAGATGTCGATAATAATCGGCAAACTGGCTTTCCAAGTGTAGGTGTCTGATCTCAATCTATCTAAATCAAGAAGAGATTCAACAGAATGCAGCTTGATCTTCATCATCCCATGTTTTGGCATGTAGTTTTCTTAAACCCTGCCTGCCCCATCCATGTTCTAGATGCCGATATTTATCGCAGACAAACTTTCCAAGTGTAGGTATCTGAAATAGCTAAGAGATCTTCTCCTAGCACAACATCCAGCAATCTCCTCCATAACTAGGACACTGAATAGCAGCAGTTTCTCATTGGTGAGAAAGCCTTTTTTAGGGGCCTAAAACTCCCCCCCCCCCCCCCCCTAAAATAGTTTTTTTCTTACAGCTGCCAATGATTCATTTGCATGGTAGGTTTCTTCTTTACAGCTTTCAAAGAGAAAACCCAAAATTACCAGCAGCCATGGCATTCCTCGCAGCTAGACGGAAATGATTCACAATCGCCGGAATCTCTTCACTCGTCAGAGCTCTAGGTGTGGAGAACTCCGCTCTCTCCTTGCCAGAGGGCAGCCTGCCTGTCCCTTTAGCTTTCTTGTTTGTAGAAGAAATCGGAGCCTTACCACCAGGCATGTACGCTAACACATAAAAATCATGATCATAGTCAACACATGAATACATTAGGCCAACACATGATGATGATCACAGCTTCATTGATTACTGGTTGAAGCATGCATTACCTATGTTCGACAATCTACCAACATGCCAGAGTTGTAGAAAGAAAATGCCTCCTTTTTCATGGACAGCTTGAACAATAGGCTTCCATGCCTCCACCTGTTGATGGGTCCATATTCCAGGGGTGTGCGGATACCTGTATCAAATGGAAACTGTCTCCAGTAAACCATGACCAACTATGCAAATCTCCGGAAAAAAGTATAAAAAATATTGAATGACAAATGGAAAACATTGGCACGTTTGGATATAGGTATATCATATGGAAAGAGATCGTTGACAAACCATCAGAAACCACAAGAAACCATGAAAGACCGTTATAAAACCTATCAAATTTTTTCATAAGCACTAGGATGGAAAAGCACCGTACATATGTACAGATTAAACATTAATGCTTTATCAAACTTATTATTAATCATAACACACAAAATGATTATTAACCATAAACAATAAGAACAAACTTGTTAGCAAATAATACCCTTCTATATTAGGTGTTGCAAATGTGGTACACTATACACAATAGTTGATGAGATGATTTAATGAACACGTTCATGTATGGGGACATTGCTAATGCAACCTTCATACGAGTACCATAACATTGTGAATATGCTTAGAAATCTAGTGTTAAAGTACCCACGAGTGAGCTCCAAAATTCTTGATGTACTTCCCAAATATATAGGGTCATTGTTGATCATTACAAGTGTGCATACCAAAAATGTCCACAGAATAATTTTCAATCATGATCAATAAGAATGAACATGCTATTGGCTAATGTTAAAGGAAATGATGATGAGAAAGGATTACCCTTGAGCTGTATCACAGACACCGGTGGCCTCTGCTATTAGAAGACCTCCTCGAGTAGTACGTTGAGAGTAGTAGAGAACAGCGTGAGGCTGAGGAACATTGTCATAAGATCTGTTCCTCGTCAGAGGAGCAAGAACCACTCTGCACAAGGGAAACAAAATACTCTCATGAACTTTTATGGTGCACAAAAGAGCCTGAAAATAGAAGGCCTTGGTTTAGGAATTGCGCCACATTTTAAGCACCGGAAATGAAACCTGTTTACTGATGTACGGTATTCTTAGAATTTAGGATGCATCAAAACCCAGATAAAAGAAGGCCATCTCTTAAGGTTTGTTCAATATTTTGGCATCAAAAACCTAAACCCAGAAAAAAAAGCCATGATTTAGGGTTTGCCCGAGATGAAAAACTACATTTGAACTCTGAAGAAAGAAATAGCAATGGTTTAGGGTTTGGTCAAGATTTATACTATATCCAAACCCTGAAGAAAGAAAATCGCAATGATTTTTAGGGTTTGATCAAGATTCTACGGCTTACAGATATCATAGAACTTAGAATGCATCGAAACCTGAAAACAAATGGCCATGTTTTTTAGGGTTTGCTCAAGATTTTACCATTAGAAAAAAAACTGAAGAAAAATGGTTCAGGGATTTTCCAAAGTATCTACTGCATTCAAAACCTGAAGAAAATGGCCATGGTTTAGGGATTTTTATTCAGGGTTTAACATCAGAAATGAAAATCCATTTTTATGATCAAGGAATTTTTAATGTTTAGAATGAACATTTGGCCATGGTTTAAGGTATGCTCAAGATTATTAGAATATTGGAAATAGAAAATCTGGAAAAAAATGGCCATGATTCAGGGTTTGCTCAAGGTTTATAATATAGCCAAAACCCAAAGAAAAGGACCATGGTTTAGGGTTATTTCCAGGTTTATAATTCTTTCAGAACTTCGAGAACATGACCATGGCTGAGGACTTTGTTCAAGATTTTCACACCAGAACAGATAACCCATCTCTATCGACTTTGACTATGGAGTTCTTAGAGTTTAGAATGCATCAAAAAGCCATGATGGTTAGTAGGAATTATTCATGATTCCGGAGCATGCATTAGAAAAAAAGAAACCTGTTCGCAGAAAAGACTTGAAATTTTCCGTGTTATACAAAACATAAACGAACCGAACTCTTAGAGTTTAGGACGCATCAAAAATCCATGATGGCTAGCAGGGATGTTTCATGATTCCGAAGCATGCATCAGAAAAAAAACAACCCTGTTGGCAGAAAAGGCTTGAAAATGTCTGCCTTTTACAAGACATAAACGAAACCGAATTCTTAGAGTTTAGAACGCATCAAAAACTCCATGATGGTTATTTCATGATTCCGGAGCATGCATCAGAAGAAAAACACCCTGTTTACAGAAAAGGCTTGAAAATTTCCATGTCTTACGAATCGTAAACGAATTAAGTGTTTAGAACGCATCGAAAATCCCTGATGGGTCGTGGGGATAATTCATGATTCCCAAGCCTGCATGAGAAAATAAAGAGCCCTATTTGCAGAAAAGCTTTGAAAATTTCCGTGCTTTGAAAAGCATAAATGATGATTGAAGAGATCTTAGGTGAAGCGTGCATGCAGCAGCAGCAACATACCTGTGGGAGAGATGGAAAGGTCCTAAGCGATAAGGCGTGAGAAGAGGTATAGAAGGCGCAAGCTTGTCAGCTCCTCCTTCTGAAGTATTGGCCATGGAGCAGCAAGAACTACAGCTGCGAAGGATCTTCGCAACTCTTTCTCCTCCGTTCTCTTTTCTCTTCTTCCATCCAATTCTGCTTTCCTCTTCTCGTCTTCGCTTTTTCCTTGCTCCTTTTCCATGGCGCTGTGGATGGATCGATCTGTCTCTGTGTGATGTTGACAGACATCGCTGATCAGACACGAGCAGGAAAAGCAGACAGAAAAAGAAGATGAAGAAGATGAAGATGAAAATGAAGAAGAAGAAGAAGAAGAAGAAGAAGAAAATATTAAAACTTTAGGCTAAAAGAATTAAAACCTTTAGGTCCAAAAATTAAAACTTTAGGCTACAAAAAAAAGAGGAGTAAGCATTAAGCCCTATTCAAACCTTAGTCTAAAAAGAAAAATTAAAATCCTTCTGTTTTTAAGAAACATTAATCACCAAATGCTTATTGAAACCTTAGGGTTTAGAATCATCTTTCCTTCTCTAGATAGAAGCCTAGTGGTTCAATCAACGAAAAATGGTCTTTAAAACCTCGACTTGAAAGAGAATCGTTTGCTCATCACAGATCGCTTCTTAAATCCTAATGTTTAAAATCACATCTCATTCTCTGCCCTTTTGTTCATTAAAAATAAAAAACACGTATTCAAACCTTAGCCTGATAGAGAATCGAGTAAAGCCTTTGTCCACAAGAAAACAAATCAAAGAAAGCCTTATGCACATTAGAGAAAACGTTGCTTGAAAACCGTTGTTTCTGAAATCATGCTTCGTTCGTTGCCTCCGGTTCATGGAAGTTGCGCATCTTATTAAAAACCTTCATGGGGTTTAGAATCGCAAGCCTTATGTTCACCATAACTTATTAAAACCTTAGCCTAAAAGATCATTTGAAGTGTTCCTATGCTAGAATCACTGAATGGTTTGCACATACCTTCGATGATCCATGAGCTAGCGATTCATAGCACAGGCATGATCATGTTATTGGAGGAATATGATATGGTTTTTGCACGCTCTGCCTTGCCCTTTAAGCAGATGGCGAAGATCGCTACAAACATTCCAACTCAATGCAAATTTAAACCCTGACATAACCCCTTCACAACAAGATCTGTTTTCCCATTGCATCGATTTATTCAAGAATACACTGATCAATGATCAATCTTGGAAGGGCATCAACAACTCAAAAACGCTGTCGTGTCAAGAAGGATTAGAGCTTCCATCGAGAAGGAACGTGTCCTTTTATATCGATGTTAAAGTTTTGCACAAAAACTCGGTATGGTGTGGAAATCTTCAACAATGGAATATATATAATGGGGTTTCAGATAATCAAACCAAATTGAAAAATGTGTTGATGCATTCTGAGTTAGCCTCAGGAGCAACCATTCATCCACTTGGATAAAGGGGCCCTCTTTGCGCCCTCTCTCAGTAAAAGATAAAGCGAGAATGTCTTTCTTCATCTTAAACACAGATGAGTTCATATTGCGTTAGCTTCTTTTTCTTCCTCGGGGTCTTCGCCTTTTCGTCTTCTTAAAACACTTTCCACTATCCTGCATTTTAGATCAAGTATAAGCAGTATGCACTAGTGATCTCTCTCTCTCTCTCTCTCTCTCTGCGCTTCATAGGCCATATTTGACCTTTGAAGACCATAATCCATCTATTGATCTATCAGATATCTATCCATCTTTCTTTGTAAATTTAAGCTCCATGGGTCAAATTTGGCTTCTTTGTGGACACTAAAAAATCCTGAATCTCTCATATTTAACTTTCAATTATGATAATATAATCTACCTTCAAAAAATATGTTCTCTCTCTTTGTCTCTCTGCATTTAAGCACATTTGGCCCAAGCTTTAGGTAGTTTGGTTTCCGTTTGGATTGGCTTCAGCCTCGTTTTAACCCACTCCAAATCATATAATTCTTAATTATAATATGACCACTACTTTACTATTTGCTTACATATATATTTTAATGGGTCCAGAAATAGTTTCAGTTCGAATTTTCTTAGATGATCTAGGCTTCACTAACTGGTTTGAGTTAGTGCCCAACTGATACATGTTGCGAAAATATTGCTCACATGTCCTGAATATTTCAAAATTTCAAATCTTCCCGACAAGGTCAGCAAATCATGGAAATGCCTACACATTACATTTGAGACTCCTCCATCCCCAATCAACCTAAAATATCACCCAGTAAGGCAATGCGAACTAGGTTGTATTCTAATTTCCAAGTCATAGGGGTCAGTATTCTTTCAAACTGCTTACCCCAACCCATAAATCAGTACTATAAGTAAATTATCTGTAAAAGCTGGTATAACGAGCTGTTTCCTATTGAGCCATCAGTTGCCAGTCTATTGTATATCACACCCTTGAGCAAGCAAGCAAGAAAGAAAGAAAGATATATTATCTTCTTTGGTCGACATGGCCCATGAGACGATATGCAGACGTGTGTTTAAGTGTGTCCAATCATCTATAGTAAGATTATAATGAGAGAAATGAGTGCCAACTGCAATAATACGTGGCTAATTGAAAATCTTGACTGTACACATAGAATAGCCAAAGTTGCCTTTCCAAAAACATGATTAGAGATGATGAGGATAATCAGAAGCCATTCTAGGGAAAAATTCCTATCTATGTTGCAAGATTGGCTATAAAAAAACCTTTCTATGGTGGGTAGAACACAGACCTCTATTCAACATGTTTCTAACTCTCAATTGATTGCAGTCATATACTTTGCCACTTTATCCTTCCTAAATAAAGTCAAACCTGGTTGGGTGTAATGAGGTAGAAACACTTGTAGCATATCACCTGCGTCATCCATTAAAAATCACTACAATCTGCTGACTGCTATACTGGTACGGAGGTTTACATCTCATGCTACAATGAAGATGGTATTAACGATGAAGAAAATCGTTGCTCGCTCTATATCTTTGGAAACTGCTCATTCATCACCAGCTTTACCTTCTCACTATTTATACTTTGTTCTAGCTCTCCACTAACATCAGTAAACTTCCACTAATCTCTTATCGTAACTCATGTAACTGTGACTTTGTTGGTTTCGCGTATTAATTGGGGCTCTACGAGACATTAGATTGTTATTAACTTTCATATGATAAGATCATCCATACCTTCTTGTGTTGTTTGTAAGCAGAGCTGCCACTCAGTCTCTTGCCATCTCTAGTAATATAGATCTGCAATTTAAAGTAAATTCACATTGGAAGCCATTCAACTCTAAGAGACCTTGAGGAGGTTCAAGGAGATTTAACAATAAAACACGTGGCTTATTTCTTACCCTTTTCCCAGTTCTTTCTGTGATCCAATGACCAGTGTCAACAGCATCCGATTCTTCATTGCCATATTGTTTGAAATTTTGTTTACCCCGATTTCTGCTCCGAACATTATTCTGATTTCTGTTGCCCGTGTTTATCCAGCTCTCATTGTCTATGATTGCAGTTTTCTGCAATTTTTGGGCAGTTTTCTTTGGTGATCGTTTAGCAGAACTTTTACCAGCAGATCGACGTGCATTTGGCTGTACAAAACTTGTTAAATTAGGAGCAGACGTATTCTTTCCCTCTGCGAATTGACCCCTGCAAGAATGCCCATATATTGATTATTCAGTCATTGAACCAACAAAATAATGATTTATATATGAGATATACTACAACAGTAAACGGCCTACTCGTAATCAATGTAAACTTGCTCTCGTCCAAATCCATTTCTTTCCCGCAATACACTTACAGGTATGAAATGAGGAAATCTCTGCTGTAAAAGACAGAGTATCCTAGGATCCCGTGCTGTAACATTACTGGTACTAGCTTTGAATGAGCCTCTTGTATTCTGATCAAATGATCCTATATTATCTTCAGCAAAGAACAGGTCATCATCATTGTTTTCTCGTTCATCATCTATATGCCAGTTCCCTTGCAGGTAGGGTTGACTACTCACATTATGGAGATAATGGCTGGAACCAGCTGCACCACTGGTAGCATTGAAATCATATGGCATGTTTCTGAGATTGTTCGGAGAAGAAGTGCTCAGAGTGGATGATTTCAAGTTTTCCCAAGCCCTTTTCTGGCCTACGGAATTCTCTTTAAGGAATATGGGGCTTCGTTGATCCGTGTTGGTGTTAATACAGCTGTTTCTGGAAAGATTGGGCAATGCTCCTGATGTGAATGAAAAATCATTGCACCCTGATGCATCATTACAGTGGGATGTTGTATAGCTGTTTTGCCTTGATATATGGTTATGATGTCCGCTTTGAACTGAATTAGGTGTGCTTTGAACAGCCAAATTCTGAAAAAGTGATGGTTTTTTTATTGATCGTGACCCAACAATATCTGCTGCCGATTGCTTCCTCGTATCTGGTAATGATACAACTTAGAATATCATTTATATGAACTAGCACAGAAACAATCCATACATTCAAATATTTTGTTTCGAAATCTTAATTCAATCTATGGATTATGCCAAAACGATTTGTACATTAGTTCTGGACCTTTGTTCATCATGAGGAGAATGACACAAACATTTTGTACAGCTGTATTGATTTTTAAAGTGTTCCATTTATTATAAGAATAAGGACATAAAAAGATTCATACTTTAGAACAATTTGCTTTGGGAGCTTCATTCATCATATGAACAATGACACACTTCAATAAGTTGTTTCGGGAGCTTCTTGTCTGTTCACTATATGATGTACGTTAATGATTTGGGAAAAAATGTGAAAGGTATCCGAAACCTTACCAAAATCATCTTCACTTGAGTAATCCTCAATCTCTTCAATGTCCTCGATAAATTCATTGCTTCTATGTAAGCTTGATTTCTCGCTGCGTAAACTTTTCCAAAAGCTTTGTAGCGGGTTCACTCCATTCTTACCACTTATATCTCCAGCATCATTTCTATCACTTGCTGCAGCTTCCATAGAGCATTGATCTTGTTGCTGCCTCTCTTTTTCTTCTTCAATTTCATTTCTATGGGAGGATGGAATCCCAGTTTCCACTTTTTCCTTGCAAGTGCTTGGAGACGGATTCTTGTTGCCTTTCAGATGGCCATGGTTTTGGTTTAGATCAGTTTCTTCAAACAGATCAACAAGATTTACGGCCTCGCCAGTTAAGGAAGACCTTGGAGGATCGAATGAGCTTTCCTCTCTTCCCTGTTTACCAAAGCTATTCGGTTTGCTCACAGGGGTTTCGGCAGAGAATAATCTCTTGCAAAACGCATCATCCTCCCCTGTCAAGGAAAACGTTGGAGGATCAAATGAGCTTTCCTCTAAACATGCAACATTTTCATCCTCGAATCCTCCACAGAAACCTTTTCGTCCATCCATGGAAACAGTGTGAATGCTTCTGGATTCCTGAAGCTTTCTTGAGCTCGCATCATCATCATGTTCTTGCACAGATTCCTTTGCCATATCGCAATCAGAGGAAACTCCTCCAGATACCTTACCGTTCAAGTTCTTCCAAAGGCTTTGCAGAGTATTGCCTTTCACTACTCCTCCATTTGTCTTCTTCGACGAAGAAGAAACGCAGACGAAAGCTCCATTCTTTTTCTGTGTGGAGCCATTCTTCCCCTGCATCGAGCCTTTGCTCTCGGAAGCCCCAGTCTTTGCCTGAAATGGCAATCCCTGCTTGGAAGCTTTCCCATCATCCGTTGCTTTGTCCATGAGGGGAGACGATCCTCTTCTGCTTCTACTACTACTACTACTGCTGTTGCTGCTGCTACTACCACCACCATTACTGCTACTTCTTCCCAGGCATTCCAGAACTTTGTTCTTAGGGTTCTGCCAGGGGGATTCGAAGGCAGAAAAGTCGTCATCATGGTCGTCATCGGCATCATCAGCAGGGACGACGATGAAGGATGGAGGGGCAGCAGGAGCAGGAGCAGGGGCTGGATCGTCGGCCGGGTGAGGAGCCGCTTCCTCGTCGAATCCGAGGGAGAAGGAAGGAGCTTCGACGTCCTCCATCGCCATCGCCATCGCCATCGCGGAGCTTGCAGAGAAAAAAACAGACCTTCCATTTTTTGCCCTTCTCTTTTCAAATCTTTTTTTCTGTGTTTTGTTTCGTTTTGTTTTTTCCTTTCACAGTTTTTGCTTTGTTTTGTTCTAAAATCAATTTGTAAGGAAAGGGGGAAAAAAAAGCACACTATTCTTTTTCTTTCTATCGGTTCGAATGCAAATGGAGGCGGGAAAAAGAACAGTTCCAAATCTGGAATCGGAGAGAGTGGCCATTAAAAGGATCACTGTTCTGGCATCTTCTGTTCTCGATCGGCAACAGTTCGGCTTGAGCCGAAATCGAATCGTTTTAGCCGGTTTATAACAGTTTAAACGGCTTAAGAGTTCGGTTTGGGTTTGGTTTAGGTTTGAGTTTTTCAAACCGGTTTCGGTTTTGGCTCAAGGGATAGCGGTTTGGTTCGATTCGGCTTGCCATGCATCGATTTTGGTTCGATGGCTTCAAACTGCAGCTTGATGGTTTAAACTGTTTATAATATTTTTTGATATTTTAATCAAACATAATAGCTAATAGTTATGTCTTTTTTAATGGTTTAAGCTTGGAATTTCGTAAGCTGTTTGGTTTGGTTTGGTTTGTTTTATTTTAACGGCTAAAGATTGACTTTTTCTAAACGGCTCGGCTTGGTTTGATTGTGATCTAATGGTTTAGACTTAACAGCTCATTGGTTTGGCGGCTTAAAACTGCAGCTTCATGGTTTAAATTGTTTATAAATTTTTTTGATATTTTAATCAAACATAATAGCTAATACTTATGCCTTTTTTAGTGGTTTAAGATTGGAAATTCGTAAGCAGTTTGGTTTGGTTTGGTTTGGTTTGGTTTGGTTTTCTTTTTTAACGGTTTTTAAGATTGACTTTCTCTAAACGGTTTGGCTCGGTTCGATTGTGGTCTAATGGTTCAGACTTAACAACTCATTGGTTCGAGTTTTATTTTCTTTGAAACGGTTTTCGCTCGTACAATACGTGTTATTATATTTCAGCAATCCGCAATCGAAGGCGTTCCGATTACAGATTGCTTGTGCATTCAAGAGGCGGTCATGGATCGGATCGACGAGCGGGAGATAAGAAACAGGATGAAAGGTTTTCCAATTACAGATTGGTACTGTTTGCTGCTGCTAATGGAGGGCAATTTTCTTTGGAGAGTCAGAGAAAGCCAAGTGAAGAAGGGGGGCATTTGGGCGAATTAGGAGAATCCAAAGCTCGCACAACCTTCCCGAACCCTAACCCTAACCCTAACCCTAACCCTAACCCTAACCCTAACCCCGAGGCTCTCTATGAAGTTTCTGCACCCGTTTCTACCCTTGCCTTCGTTCCCGGCGCTCCCAATCTCGGACTCCGCACCGACCCTCCCGCCCTCTTTATGGACGGGTCCTTCGACAGTCCTCTGAACGAAGAGCTGTAAGTCCCTCGCCTTCTGCTTCTTGAGTAGGCCTTCTTATTGTTCTTGTTCTTCTTCTCCTTTGGTTTCTCTTTGTTGGTCGTGTAGCATGATGTTTACGGGATTTTAGCTGTCGTTGGGATGGGGGGTTCCGTGAGGTAGGATTAGGTGTAATTGGGCCAGAATCAACGAGAGCATCACATTCTAAAGCACAGCCTGGAAGCCGTGGAATCAGGCATAATTAGGTCGTAATCCGTCTGAAGCACAACCTGCAATCAATGTAATTAGGCATGACTAGGTCATAATCAACGAGATCATCACATTCTAAAGCGACAACCTGAGAACCATGGGCTCAGGCATGATTAGGTCATAATCAATGAGAACATCATATTCTAAGGCACAACCTGCAATGAATAGAATTAGGCATGGTTAGGTCATAGTCAACAAGAACATCACAATCTAAAGCATAATTCGAGAGCCATGGAATTAGGCATAATTTGGTTATGATCAACGAGAACATCATACTCTACATCGTACTCTAAAGCATAACCTGAGAGCCATTGAATATTTGGCATGATAAGGTCATAAACCAACGAGAACATCACATTCTAAAGCAACAACCTGAAAGCCATTGTCTAAACAGATTTCACAGTTAACGCAGATTCACCCCCAACCGTGTTTGTGTCTGTTCCACACAAATACATGTGCACAACCTACATTCATGCCTAGATACTGCATAGCTATTCAAATACACACATGTTCCTATGTACGATAGTGCACTCAAGCGAACCTGTATATACACATACTCAAATACACAAGGCACAAATATGCATTTGCATACATGCATGCATACATACATAGAGATAGGCACCATGCATAAACACACACACACACACATGTTCATACATGCTTATGTTTTGGACGCCCAACTTTGCCCGTTGCAACTCCATACAGATCTCTTTGTGGTTGTTTCAATCTTTCTTGTTCCATCACGAAACTTGCAGCGTATAATGCATTCGTTATCAGTTAGGATATTTTGTCACATGGCTATGTAACTTGCACATAACATATTGATAAGAAGGGTCCTGCCTTTTGTGGATTTTTAAGAGATATTCGATGCCTTTGATTGGTCAATCACGTACGAGAACTAGTAATTCTAATTTGAACGCAAAAATATCCAGAACACAGCTCTGTCATGTCGATAGTTTCAAAGACCATGGCTTTGATTTTATTTTTTTGCTAATATGCCTCTCTTCTTCTGGATTCAGGAGGAACAGTAATGTGGTCCATTTACGTGGCTTGCCTTTCAGTGTGATAGAATCAGATGTGGCTGCATTTTTCAGGGGACTTGAACTAGGCCCCAACGGGGTTGTTATCTGTGTTAACTTTAAAGGTTTCTTTTATACTTTTGCTCTTTTCCCCATTAGCATGTTTACTTACAAGAATTGATTGTAGAACTATCTGTTGTTCAGGAAGAGCAAGTGGCCACGCTTATGTGCAGTTTGCAACGTCAGAGATTGCTAACAAGGCATTAGAGTGGGATCGGTAAGATGGTTCAGTTCAACCGACTCTTTCATTCCCTTCAACTCTGATGCCACCTGTTTAGTTTAACTAAACGTTGTTCAGTTTCTGATGCGGGGGATTGTGATAGCATGTAATTTAACTGGTTAGCCAGTTTTGTGGTGAGTTATGATAGCATTACAAGGCACATGTTTTTGAACAAAAGCATAATGGAGCTTGTGACAATGAAGGACTCATAATGAAAACCTAGATCAAAAGTTTAGTTTTACGTCAGAGGACACTATTCTTTTGCTTGCATTCGAGATTTCTTGCATCTAAACTTCAGCCATAGGTAGCTTAGTTCAAACTTCACACCCAAAATTTTTAAGCTGTCACTGACTATCAACTATCAGTGAAAACACAATTACTATTTTCAAGACTGATTATCACATGACAATTTCCCTCCTACTAAAAAGATCTCAATTTGTTTGTAATGGAATAACAAAGGTACATGCCTCATTATATCTCGTTCTTGCCTGTGGTTATAGACAACAGATGGGCAAGTGCTATGTAGAGGTGTCCAAGGGGCATGCTGCTGACTTGCAGGTCTTTTCTCATTTGAAATCACAATTCTCATTCCAGATTGTTGAAAATAGTTTTAAACTTAGGAAACAAATTTTTAGAGCAGTCTGCACTACGGATGGTTGGGCGAAGAATGATTAATCCTATGGGCTCTGGAAGCATTGTTACTACTGGAATACCAGGAATGTCAGGCCACTCTGATATGAAATATACTGGCGTTGTTCGCATGAGAGGCATGCCATATAGGTTTGTTTATGATACAAGTGT
Source organism: Azolla pinnata (assembly GCA_037176905.1). Taxonomy (NCBI): domain Eukaryota; kingdom Viridiplantae; phylum Streptophyta; class Polypodiopsida; order Salviniales; family Salviniaceae; genus Azolla; species Azolla pinnata. Next base: position 52,957 of record JBBBWG010032530.1, read on the forward strand.
ATTTATGGTCTCCTAAATGTTTCCATTAATCTTGACGAGAAGTTGGAATTGCATTGTAGTTCTACCTCAGGAGATATAGTAGCATTCTTCAAGGGGTTGGAAATTGTACCTGATGGCATATTTTTATGCACTCACTCAGATGGCCGGCCATCAGGTGAGGTAGGTTTTGAGTTTCTTTATTGACGATCTTTGTATTTAAAGGTTCTTTATGCTCAGTCTTATCAGTTACACGTACTGTAATGTAGGCATATGTGGAATTTGTCGATGAAGAAGTTGCTTCATGCGCACTTCGCTTAAGCCATGGAACAATTGGCACAGTGAGGGAACTGGAACTGTAAATACTTTTCTTTAATGCAGCAAACATACATGATCTTAACAGTTAACCTTAATGTGGACAGCGATATGTGATGATTTTCCCCAGCACCAAAGGAGAAATGCTGAAGGCAATACAGAAGAGAATGTATAATCTATTTGCTGGGGTAGAAGATTTCTCATTTCGTGGCTCAGTTCAGGTGAGGTAGAGGAGTTTGTCTAATTTCATGTGTATTTTATAGACATAGTGATAGTGCTGAAATTTTCCTTCTGCCAGAGTTCTGATGCTTTGGGGCTTCATGGGTTGGCTGAAATGAATTTGGCTGCCATTCAAGGAGCTGGATTGGGCATACGAGGATTTCATAGTATGGGAGATCTGTCAGCAAATGTCTGCATAAAGATGAAAGGTCTCCCATACACGGCTTATCCACGTGACATTATGAAGTTTTTCGAGGGCTACCGAATAGCACCTAATGGTATCTTTATGGTACTTGGTTTGAACGAGCGAGCCACTGGAGAAGCATTCGTAGAGTTTGTATCAGTGGATGAAGCACAACGGGCCATGGAGCGGAATAGACGTAGCATGGGCACACGCTATGTGGAGTTGCTTAGGGCCACTAAGAGGCGAGTGTTTACTGCTTTTTCCACATGTCATCTGGAAATGGAACAGATGTTTTCTAGAAGTAAAAACTTCTGTTTTGTGTGACAGTGAGTTATTGATTGCAATGGGAGAACTACCAGGCTTAAATGTTGGAGAGCCAGTGGATCCTAGTTTACAACTGCATTTGTTGCAACAGCAAGTAAGTGTCAAATATTTGACTGAATTGGTGTCAAAATACTGGAAATTGTGTCAGGACAGAGCTAGTTAACCTCATAATCATGATGGATCCTTCACAGCTACTTAGTTACATCACAAACATATCCTCCTATATGTTGCAAATATAATATGAGCCTAAGGACCTGACATCTCTAATGTCTTTTTATGTCTTTTCAGGCAGCGTCTGGAGCATTTGGTCCGACCGATACTCCAGGACAAACTGAAGTAGCTGACAGTGAGCTAATTTCAATGCCACCTGGATTCTCAGCCCCACCAAGTGCACCCGTTTCTTTCAGTCAGTACCCTTAGCAAAGTGGTAACGCATAGATTCTCTGAATTGTGAATGGATATTTTGTCTTTGTAGATGCATTCATTCACTTATCTTACTCGCGGCACTTTTACAGGTGCAAGTTTGGAGTATTGCCGAAAATGTGCATGGGAAGATTTATTTATAGCTAGTCATTGACAGGTTCGACATCAAGCCATACAAAATGGAATGAGCTTGTCAGGAATATAAAGGTATTTCGCTTGCCAAACTGATCAATGCTTCCTTTTGTAAAAACAGCCATATGCCATCTTCAATCGATTCAGAACACTCGTGTATTGCAAACTTGATTTCACGCAGTAGCCATGGAATTTATGCTGATATGAGTTCATCCTATCTCTGTCTGCTGTTTCTACTAACGATTTAAACATAGTTGAGCCATCTTGATGACCCAAACATGGCCTTTTGAATGTATGGTATGTGATCAAACACCGAGAATATAGCAAGGAAATCCATATCCAGAGATTGTCGCTGAATTAATACGAAAGATTAGTGCTCTAGTGACAACGATTCGTTAGAATCATCACTGTGTATGATGCTATTTATCCAGATTCATATACCAAGAATAGCTGAGTCAAGATTGTACTCGCTATATGTGTAACCTTATGAACCATTGTAAAGGCCAATTGGAATGGTCTTCAGATTGAAACTAGAAGGCAAGGCGTAATGTTACTGCTTTTAAAAGTTAACTAAGGTTTAAAAAGGTAAACCTGCAAAGCTTCGAAGTTAGTGTCTAATAATACTCTATAACTAACAAGTTGAACTTTTATTTTGTGATTGTTAATGCTATGGACTACCTTTCTTACTGTCTCATATAGATGTCGATTTCTAATCGACTAGTTACTTGAGTGTTAATTAAGAGATTAGTGTCACTTGTATGTAAACCTCCTATGGGTTTATTGTCGTTTCTCTTTAATATGATGAACATTCGTATGCTTAATGCAGGCCTTGCTTGTGCCAATCCACCCTGCTAATTTGTAATTAACTAACTCCCTAACATAAACTCTCTCTCTTAACACATACACAAGTGCAAATTCAAAACATTATCAGCGCTGACTTTAATCCTCCGAAACACATAATCTATGCTAATTATACATATGCATAAGCATATATATAGTTTACAAGTATGTATGGAAGAATTTTTGGGAGCGTCAAAAGTGCAGCATATATATGCTTGCATGAAGGGCTTGTTAGTGAACTAGGTCGTATAGCGGCTTCAAGATGGTAGAAGCCCTCTCTAGCCATGTAATATTATCGTAAGCCTTAAACACCAAAATAAATGATGGATGGCTTAGGTTATCCGGGGCTATCACAATCAGAGCCGTGATAATGCTCCACTATGGAACGAACAAACAAATCAATAATCCAACCACCTGAAACAGAAAGCTCGCATCGATGTTGTCCCAGAGACTTTCCACTACGTCACAAATGAACGATTATGTGCAAGCAGGCTCATTACAAGGCTGTCGACATGTATGAGAGAATCATTGCAACTCTAGTCGAAGATCGAAACAAAAACAGCAGACGAGTGCGTTGGCGGGGAGCTTGGTACACACAGTTTTGCAAAAAAAAAAAGGATATGAATGTGGAGAGATTTGTGTTGGTTGGTACTAGAGATTTAGAAAATGAGTTGGTCAGCTTCGGTACTCAAACCGAACCTGAGCCCCTTCCTTTTATACACAATTGAGCCGGAGCCTCGGCACCGAGCCTGAACCCGAGCCTGAGCCCTATAAATACCGGAATCTGCTACAATTCTTCGCCCTCGCCGCCATCGCCATCGCCATCGCCATCGCCATCGCCATCGCGCCTGGAGAACTCCCCCCAGGTGCTTCTCTCTCTCTCTCTCTCTCTCTCTCTCTCTCTCTCTCTCTCTCTCTCTCTCTCTCTCTCTCTCTCTCTCTCTCTGTGTCTGTGTCTGTGTCCGATCCGTTGGTTCCTGTCTGGACATCGCGCACAGAGCTGTTCTAGGGTTATCTTCTGCCTCCTTTGCCTGCCGTCTTTGGCACGAACTCTGCGTCTCAGCTCGCCGATCTTCATCCGCAGGACATTCTGCTGCTCGCTCGCTCGCTCGCTCGCCACACGGCAGCGCTTCTTCATCCTCATCGGGCATCCCGAATCTCTCCCTTCGGTACCTAACAACAAAATGTGGTCGAGGTTGCGAGATCATAACAGCCGTGCCAGGCCTGCAGGAAAACAGGAAAAGGAATCCTTCGCCGCCGAAGCTCCGAGTTGCCTTCGGATCCGTCCCTTCTAGACAGGGAAGTGTAATTCGTCTCTTAGAGTTTCCAATGTGTCTCAATATGTATTCCGTCTAACACACAGACATGTAGCATGAAACTCAACTTATTTGTTTTGTTTTGAAAATTCTCTGAGTGTCGAGGATCCATAGACTCACTCAGCCATTCGGAAACTTCAGAAAAATGAATGAGGTCATGCATGGAAGATTGTGACATGAGACACCCAATGCCTCAAAACAAAGGTAGATCATACATTAAGACATGGTACGATTTCGCATATTTTTGTTGTGTTTTAGAAATGCCAAGGATCCAATGTCTCTTATCATCTCGCCATCGGAAACCTTGCATAGTTCAACACCAATGCCTCAAGTCAAAGATATATCGTGCAGTGAAGCACAAAAAAAGCATGTCCTGCATTGAGTGGGTGAACTTTTGGATGTGGAAGCATGTGATACCACTCAAAGGATCCTTGCTTAGAGGCATGCAAATCAATGCCTGATGTACATAGAAGGTACCGAAACTTGGATTCCAACATCATGGTGGCATGCTGTCAACATCGTGCTAACTACTTCAACCAACCTTTCCAATTTGACCAACTCATGATGAATATTAAAAGGGTAGAAATCATTTAGTTCCAATAATTAGACAGTGAGTACCTTGTCTTCTTTTTCAGAATACTCGTGATTTTTTTTGCACTTTCAAATAAGAGGGTCGAAGGATTAATTCTCTTTTGGTGTAGTCGGCGGAAACAAAGTATTCTCGTTTAAGAAAATCATTATTTTTCAAACTATGACTATTTGAGTGTGAGATGATTTTTCTCATCTTCCCTAGACTTAGATGCCCTAACTTACCATGCAATATATTGTATGACTCAGGTTTCTTAGAGATTGTTTTTATAATAACGTTTTCGGGTGTTATAGTTGTGTAATACATTGTAGATTACTTAGAAGGGAGCTTTTCAATAATAGTCTTTTTATTTTTGTTTGATTTTGTTATGAGAAGACTTTGTAGTTCATTCTCGTTTTTAGTTTCTATCTGATAATTATTAGTACGAATGTTTTTAAAGCTTAATAGAGTGCGATTAGAGTAAGGGTATAAAAGAGTGTATTCTATCGTGACTTTAGTAACAAGTTTGAGAACTACAATTGCTTTCCTATTCTAACAAAATTTGCATTGATTTTCGCAATAGTAACAATATTTTGAATTAAAAAAAAATGTTTTTTATATAAGAAACACTTATATAATGTCCTCATAGAGCTCGTTTAATTTTATTTAGCAAGACGAGTGTTTTCTGCCTTCTCTTTAACCTTTTTGTTGATATTCTTGGTTATCATAATTCTCCCTCGAGCTTAGAGTTTCATGGGTGAAGTGTGAATCATGTTCTGTTTAGGGCTTTTTTTTCTTATGTTTCTCTTGATATAATTCAACGATATACAAAACCAATGTCACATTTTGCTATACTTGAAACAAACCTAGTCCTCTTTTCCATATTTATCGCTACTAGTGCCCTTCTTAAGCTTATTTTGATTCATTTCTTTGTTCTTAAAAGAAATCCTTTTGACCTTCCCCCCATTCTTTCAAGAGCCTTTTTGTGGTATTGGTGCTTCTTCTTCTCAAAGGAGCTAACATGAGTTTTAGGTGTAGTTAGGGTTCCAATGTGACGAGACATATGATTCTCAACAGGTGTCTCATCTTCTCCTTGTACTTTTATGAGTACACAGACTAATTCAAAGTACTCATATTTAGCCTTATGGTATCTATAGATCTGGACATTATTAGGATTGAATAATGATAAAGTCTTGTAAATCATGTCAGCATTAGTGTAAATGGAGTCACTTACGATGTGACAATATTTATCCACAATTTATAAGCTTGAAAGCGTAAATGGAGTCACTTACGCTTTTCTTTTGGGAGCAAGGCCTTCATTTGGTCACAATAGTGACTATTGAGCAACTCCCAGAGGACTTTTGGATTTTCCTTAATCATGTACTTATTCTTGAGAGTAATATCTAAATGGTGCCTCAGAAAGTGAAGGACCTAATTCTTCTCAGCTTGAGTAAAATTTTTTTAGAGATACTAGAAGCTAATGTCTTGACAATGGGATCCTAAATGCATTTCAAGTTCTTAAAACCAAACATAATTTTGGAATCTTGTGCCCGGGTCAAGTAGTTCTTACAACTAATGGCAAACTCAATAAACTCTCTCTTTGCATTGTTAGTCATTTTTCTACATTACCAATGCGAAATTTAATATATTTACTTTAGGTAAAGCATGGTAAGTGTGCAAATAATTAAGTTTTGGTTATCTATGTTTAGTATTGATTTTAAATATATTCTCAAAATTTT
>JBBBWG010032530.1:75160-117061 GCA_037176905.1 Azolla pinnata
TTCTTTCTTGCTTTCCTTTTTTTTCTTGTGCAAGAGACAATCCTGTCGTACCTCGCAGTTCATTCATTCATTCATTCGATGCTCTGCCAATCCCGATCCTTGCCCAAATCACAGACCGAGCTACCGGATTTCCTTCTACATACATAATGCTAAGCTCATCATCAGCAGTAGCATGTATGTATGTAAGGAAGGCCTCGGAGGAGGAGGAAAAATGAAATGAAAAGAAAAGGAAAGGATAGAAAGAGAGAGGGGGGACCTCTTTCTGCACGCCGATGATGCGTGCATGCACAGTGGTGCCAAAACCATATCCTTTCCTTCCATCATCGAGCAAAAAGAGAGAAAATCCGCCCCCGAAAAAAAAAAAGGAAACAAAACATTCATCTTTGAGAGCCCACATAAATTGATGATGATGGTGATGATGGATGATGGATGATGATGGCCTGCACCTTTCTTTTTTCTGGTATGCTCGCCCGATCTGGCCCGTCCAAATCGATAGCTTCTCTTCTTCTTCTTCTTCTTCTTCTACTTCTTCCGATCGATCGTTCAAAATGGTTCATCTGAGCTTCCGAAGAAGCTCTTCTTTCTTCTTTGTTGGTCTTCTTCTTCTTCTTCTTCTTTTTCTTCCGATCGATCGATCGATCGATCGTTGGAAATGATACATCTGAGCTTCCGACAGAGCTCGGAAGATTTTCCTTGTTCTTTGTTGGTATTCTTATTCTTCTTCTTCTTCTTCTTCTTCTTCTTTTTCTTCCGATCGATCGATCTCGATCGATCGATCCTTGGAAATGATACATTTGAGCTTCCGACAGAGCTAGGAAGATCTTCTTCGTTGGTCTCCTTTTTGTTGTTGTTGTTGTTGTTCTTCTTCTTCTTTTTTGTGAGCCTCACGATGAGTCGTTCGCAAATCATGCTGATGCAATTACATGGAGTTGGTGAGCTGTTCCATCCCGGGTTTTAATGCCTCGGCTTTTTTGCTTAGCTTGCTTAAAAAAGCCATATGAGGATGGAGAGAGCACCACATCGGTCGTGCAAAGCTAGACTTCGGACCTATCATGTGCCAATCAGGCTCGGATCTTGCAATATGTAATCTTGATATTCATTACATTAGAATCTCTTTAGAAGCTTGCCCATAGTTTCCTCCTCCCCGCCCTTTTTCTCGAATCATACGATCGTCACTGTTGCTTCGGGCACATAAAAAAAAAATGCCTCTTCGTTTTCTTCGAAAGCATCGTCGTACACGCACTGCACCGATGTCTTTAAGGAGGCATCACGGAGTCGAAGAAGGTCCCCAAAACCCATTCGTTTGAATCTTGATGAGAGAACGGCGAGGAGGCCATAGATATAAAATTAGCACCACACACGCGCACACGCGCAAACACATGCACAAATACATTTGAGTCATGTTATCCAAATCTTAGCTATTGAAGCACACAACATGAAGATGATGGCTTCTTTTTACATCCATCGCATCAACTGTATCTGAGTTTCCAAAGGTCATGTTGTTGTGTCTCTCTTGAGCGTCGAGTAACATGGTTGTTTGATCGCTGTAGAGCATCTTCTCCCAAAAATGGCCTGAAAATGAGGGCCGCTCACCAAAATGCCTAAGCCCCATCTGCATGCATGTTGTCGACCAACGGCATTCATTCAACATGCCTCATATTCAATCACTCCTTGATTTGACAATGTGTGGGGTCATGCACACTTCTTGATTGATTCTAGATGTAAGGATTGTACCTTGTTGTTGCTTTCATTCACATCGCTCTGCTAATTATAGTGTAATAATGTCTTCGTTCCTACCTTCGTAGTTAACCAACCTCTTGCACTTTATACGAAATTGACTTACTTCAATTGTGTGGGCATAATCAATTTGATCACATATTTTGTTACCGTATAGCCATTTATATTTCTCAAAGAAGGTGGGTGCTACAAGTATAACCGCAATTAACGTAATAATGTCTTTGTTCCTACCTTCCTAGTTAACCAGCCCCTTGCACTTTATATGAAATTGTCTTACTTTAATTGTGTAGATATAATCTCATATTTTGTTACCTTATAGTTATTTATATTTCTCAAAGAAGGTGGTCCTACAAGTAGCGTAATAACCGCAATTAGCGTAATAACCTCTTCATCCCTATCTTCGTAGCAAACGAGCCTCTTGCATTTTATATGAAATTGTCTCACTTCAATTCTGTAGACATAATCAAATTAATCAGATATTTTGTTACCTTAAAAGGTATATATATATTTCTCAAAGAAGTTGGGTGCTACAAGTATAACTGCAATTAGCTACGTGATCTGTCGATAAATTTATTTGAGCTAATTCATACTAGAGGACAAGTAGAGATTGTTTTATTTCTGATCATACAAGGAGGAAAAATAAACATTTTTAGTCTTTAATCACTTTATGTTTAAATAATTTAAGTGTAAACAGGACAAAGACCTACCTTTTGAGCTAAAAAAAGGGTTAGCTAAAAAATTATTTTCTTCCTAAACTTGGTCTATGCATAGAGTTATAATGTATAAAAATAGGTCCAATTGTCACACACCACTTAAGCGTAATTGGGTGCAAAAAACACCTTCCCTTTTCAATGTTTTTTATTTCTTTGTTTTAAACTTGGTGCAGCTTAATGTTTATTTCAACATTTTGGATTACAAAAAAATTTAAAATTTAAATGTATTTCAAATAGAAATACTTTAAAATTTTAAAATTTGATGTGTGGATAAATGTTATTAAAGATGATATCGAAAAGTAAATAATTGATTACTTTAAATCTTTATTAAATACAATCATTTAAAGATTAAGGACTATCTTATAAGCATATATGAATGACTGTAAATTTTTCTATAAATTTTGGATCTATAACACTGCATTAAGTCGAATTATGCCTTTTGGTTACATATGAGGTGATTTAAAATATGTATAACTTATTAATCGTAAATATAGGAGTCTTTAGTAATATGAAGAGGGAAAGTCGATTATGTTTGTACATCAAAGAAATCTAAGTGAAATATGATAGAGACTTAATCTAGTGTGCAAAAGCTAGTAATACAATTATATACAAGGATTCTATACAATTTGCGGAAAAAACATCTAGTGAGGGATTAATATTTCCATTGAATTATACCTTCACTTATGTGATAAAATGGGGTAAGATCCCTAAGCACATAGAAAACACTTTTACAAGGCGTTGCATTCTCTAATAACCTTGTATATCTTAAGTTTGTCCCTACACAATGTTATTGCAATATGATCATCGCTCAGTAAAACTAATCTACCCACAATTTGTTTTATGTGTGGTAATGGGAAAAAATGACAAAGACACGTTTTTTAGATTGTTTATATGCCCAACAAGTTTAAAAAGAACAACTTATTTTGATAAGTGTAACTTTAACTTAGGGATTAACAATGTGGATGTCGTTTGAAGGCCTGAGGCTCCTGTTTGAATCTCTAGTTGGAAGCCATGCATTTTTAGTAAATGATTATTACTTGGTGAATATTTAATCAGATGAATTCAAGGCTTTTCGTACTTTGTGAACAAATTAAATGGCAACTCTTATGTCTATTCATGATATAGAGTATTTGGAAGCAAAGATTCAAGAAAATATTTGAAGCTAATTAGAGGAGATAATATTTTGCCTTAAAGGTCAATTTGATATAATCACATGTGCATTAGAAGCAACTCAAAAGAAACAAAAGAAGTGTTTAGACAGGGTAATAGAATAGAATGACATTTAAGCCCTCCCAAGTGGATTTTCCACCTCGGATTACTTGAGGAAGTGTTGAAAGTATTTTCTTAGCTACAATCAATGCTTTATTCACTCAGATTCCTTGAACCAGTGTTAAACATGATTGTTTTCTCTTGATGCACAATTATCATTGTACTGTATTGATAAGATATGTTGGTTTCTAATACTAAAGTAAGATCTATTTTGAAAACAAAAATAAAAAATATAAATTTATTTATTTAAAAAATATATGTGCTAACAAGTTGGGAGTTTGTATTCATCTTTACATTATTTTAGCTTGAGAAAGAGATCATGATGGTTGTTAAGGTCAATGGCATTGGATACTAACTCATAAAACGAAACAAAATATAATAATAAGGAGACAATTTATTTTAAGTTAATTTAGATGAGGCAATTGTATTATTAATTCTGTAAATAGTACTATTAATTAATCCCCCACCACTGCCAATGAAATACTTACCACAAGATGCTACATAAGATTTCAGAATAACTACATATAATCAATGAAATACATATCAATCTTAAGTGAATAATCTAAATTATGATAAATTAAGATCAATACACTCCTATCATATATTGAGCAATCCATTTCAGAATTCCATTTAAATATTGGATCCTTGTTATCCTATTTGAAAACCATAGGCAAGACTAAAAATAAAACTACCTTTATCTAAACAAATGAAATCTAAAATTGTAAGTGATGTCATATTTAAAAAAACCATTTTACAACTGGATCTAAGGCAAGAATTGTGCCTTACATAAAGAATGATAGATATATATGAAATCATTCCATTCAATAAGATATCTTAGCCTATTTGAAAGAATTATAAATAATTAACAATGATGATTACACATTAAACGAAAAAAAATCTTTGCTTTATAAGTACTGCAAATAGAAATCATACCATCAATGATAGCCTTGGCAAACAAGTTCTTCACGATATGTTTTACAATTTCTTGTAAAAGTTGTCTTACAAGTGCCACAATAGATGTATCATTTCCAACATCATTATTCCAAACCTTTGAAATATTTGTACATAATAAAAAAGTTCAAAACGATCTATACGCGCTTCTGAGCTGTCACGAGCCCACAAATCTACCATTGCTAGCCTACCAGCTAACACTCCATTATGTTAGCAATTAGCTCGTGATTAAGGCCTTTTTTAAATAAAGAACTTTAATTAATTATCAGATGGTTACGCGCCGTTATCACAAGTGTCGATAGAGGATTGAGCCTGCTAATCAAAAGAAAAGATCTGACAGGCAATGAAGCGCGACTATCATGAGGTTGCACCGGACCAATAAGTTGTGTTTAGTGTTTTTCTGGCAATTAAGCGGGACCCTTTGATCTTTACCCAATTCATGCAATGATGCAGAACTCACGGGATTGAGAAGAGTGTGGTATAAGAGTGGGGTCCCTTTGATCTTGACCCAATTTAGGTAATCACGCGCTAATCACGGGATTAAGACAAGTGTGTAAGAAGGGTATTACGGCAATTTAAGTACTGGATTAATTAAGAAGAGAAGTTAAGTATCTCGGATACGAACAACAGATTTCATCTTTCTGCTCTCTGCTCTTCCCGAGCTTTTTCTCTTCCGAGCTCTCCTTGTGGCACAGGCGATGGCCGATTTCTCGCCAGAATCCCCCCATGATTAGGGTTTCCAAGCGCAGGGACGATGTGAGCGAGCTTCTCAGGGGCGGAGTGCCCCTCCGCTCCGCAATCCGCGCTTTGCGTGCCTCAGAGAGCCCCGTCGCATCCATCCAAACCCTCGCCGACCTCCTTCGGAGATGCACCATGGAGCGGGACATGGCGGCGGGCGAGCTAGTCCGCATCGCCATGATCGAGCAGGGTATCGACTCCCATCCGTGCCTGTGCGACCACCTCATCCGCCTTTTCTCGTCGTGCGGCAGCTTCGGGGCAGCCATCCGCGCCTTCGATCGGGCAAGGAGGCCCTCGGTTTACACGTGGAATGCGTTGATCTCTGCGTACGTGAAGGCGGGCAGGCATGCGGAGGTGTTTGCGCTGTACAGGAGAATGCAAGGAAGAGATGAAGATGAAGATGAAGATGAAGATGGCGTTGAAGTTGAAGTTGAAGGAGGAGGCGCGGCAGAATGCAAGGAGGAGGCCGTAAATCCTTCCAAGGTAACCTATTTGTATCTTCTGAAATCATGTGGCAGCATGCCGGATTTGGGCCTGGGCCGGTTGTTTCATCATCAGATTGTGGCAGAAAGTGGGCTAGATCTGGATGTGGCCATCGGCACCTCGCTGATCGACATGTATTCCAAATGCGAGGCCACGGAAGATGCGTGCAGGGTCTTCTCGTTGATGCCGATGCGGAATGCCATCACTCTCGGTGCCATGATCTCTGGTTATGTCCGTAGAGGCCATGTCTCGTCAGCGTTTGAGCTTTTCGAAAGGTATTGCTTTGCATCAGATTGTTTCGGTAAGCCCAACGAGCATATGTTGTCTTGTGTTCTGAAAGGGTGTGCGATCGCAGCAGCTCCTCGAGAGGGCAAGATGGTGCATAACAAGGTCATCTTGGAGGGCATGGATTCGGATATGGTGATCGGTAACTCGCTCGTCGATATGTATGCCAAATGTGGGGAGCTCTGCGACGCGAAGAATGTATTCGATGTCTTGAAGAAGAAGGAGGCGGCGGCGGAGAAGAAGAAGAACATGAAGAAGAAGAATGTTGTGGCATGGGGTGCGATGCTATCAGGCTATGTTCAGCAAGGCGAAGGGCTCCTTGCGCTCAAGCTTTTCGATGAGGTTCTACAGGAATCGCAAGGCTATGGTGAGCACCTCCTCAGCCCTCCTTTGTTCTCTTGTGTTTTGAAAGCATGCGGGATTGTGCGTGATCCGGATTATGGCAAGCTCTTGCACCAGCATATCGTCGAAGATGGCCTCGAATCCGACCTTGTTCTTGGCAACGCGCTCATCGACATGTATTCAAAATGCCGAAGCTTGAAGAATGCACATTCGGTGTTTGACTTCTTGCCCTTCAAGAATGTCATCTCCTGGGACACGCTTATGTCTGGCTATGCCCAACATGGCCATGGCAATGCAGCCATAATGCTCTTCCACGAAATGCAAGCGGTAGGGGTCATCACACCCGATGATGCGATATATGCTTGTGCCCTCAGAGCATGTGCAAGCATGGGATTCGGCTGTTTAGGCTTGATTATACACGGCCAAATCGTAGAGAAGCTCGAAGAAGAAGAAGAAGATGGGCTGGACTCCGTTCGGAAAGCCCTGGTCGACATGTACGCCAGATGCTCGATGCTGGAAGAAGCACGGAGGGTGTTCGATCACGTGTCAGATAAAGATACAGTGCTGTGGAGTGTTTTGATGAATGGATATGTGCAGAGTGGGGGAAGCCTCGATGCTCTCGAACTGTTCATGGACATGCGAGATCGGGGCATGAGGCCCGACGAATTCATTCTATCATGTGCTCTCAAAGCTTGCGGCAATGTGGGAGCAGCAGGGCATGGGCGGTGGATGCATGACCATGTAATCAAAGATGGCTTGGAGGCAAACGCGGTAATCGGGGGCTCATTGGTGGGGATGTATACATGCTGCGACAGTTTGCAAGCGGCATCGATGCTGTTTCAAAGGTTGCCGATTCGGAACGAAATCTCGTGGGGTGCACTCATCGCTGGCTATGCTCAGATCGGTGATTGTGACAAAGTGGTGGAGCTCATCAAATGCATGCAATCGCAAGGAGTCGAGCCGAACAATGCGATCTTGACCAGTGTGCTTGCAGCGTACAGTCATGCGGGCCTTGTCGGGGAAGGATTCTCATGCTTCGATGCTCTTAACAACTTCGTGCCTGGTATCGAAGAATACAGTTGCATGGTCGATTTGCTTGGCCGCAGAGGAGAGTTTGCGGATGCTAAGCATGTCGTCGGAACCATGCCGGTGTGTCCAGATGGCTTTGCGCACGCATCCTTGCTCACGTGTACCAAGACTTATGGTATGGCTCTCAACTAGCTGGGAAATGAGCTCATGGAGTGGTTATGGAATTGGCTCTGGAAGCGATTTATTAACTGCTCGAGCGACGTGGCTCAAAATGAGGTTGGGTTAGGCTTCACGAACTCGGAGCTCGATGCCATACGCTGTTCAATTCGGCTCGAGCTGTTCTATTTATAGTTACAAATGTATTGTATCATCGTATTGTATTATTAGCTTCCTATTAAGCACCTTGGAGTGGCTCAAAGCCCGCTCCTGCTTAGAACTTCAACTGGCTTTGGGCTTTTGAGCTGGGTTCGGTTTCTTTTACTGGGCTTGCTTGGAGTCGGCCAAGCCGAGCCGAATTGAGCCGTTATGCATCGCATCGTTTACTTTGAGGATTAGATTTCTAATCCCTTCAATTCGAGTAATAATGGACTCGGTTCAGTTTAGGTTTGGTTTGGTTTTTAGCGCATTGAGCTGAGCTGAAGAAGAATAATAAGAATTCTTGAACTAGATCAAACTCAAATCAGGACTGAATTGTCATGAACTGAACCTGTTTCAGTTGATGTTATGTGAGGACTAGGTGACGAACTAAACTGGACCAAACCAAACCAGGCAAATTGGTATCATTTTGTATAAATTTAAGCCTCTTTTATAGAATCAAATAGAAATGTAATTTCTCATCATCCTTGACACAAAACTCCATTATTACATGTACAGGCCTACTATCTTAGTGCTTTATTTTATAAAATACCATGAGAAGACAGTCATAAAACTATGAAACCACATGTTATAGTTAAAATATCATATAAGCATTTATAGAAACAAAAGGAATCTGAGGCTCCACAATTATATTAGGTTCGGTGTGAAGGGGTAATCAGGGGATTCGGTCTAGCATGAATATGGAATGTTAATATCACATTATATTATGTTTAGGGTCTTGAGAACTAAGCTCAACAGTGTTTTATTTTCTCAACCATATATTCAAATATATTTATTTTTTGTGTGTTAATTTTCTATTGTCTCCATATAGTCTGATGTTCTTCCACAGCTATACACGAGCTCAATTATATGAGTATAGTTATGCCACTGATTGCCTTGTGTGTATATGATGTAGTGATGGAAGATCATATTGTGATGAGCATTTCGAACCCTGGCCTTTAGAAGTGATAGGCTTCTTGCCCTGGTCTTTGGAATATCATATTGTGATGGGCTTTTGACCCTGGTCTTTGGAACATCATATTGATAAGAGTTTTTAATCTGAGGGCAATCGCTCATGTCTATCCCTTCCTCATTTCTGACAAAGTTTTACTTTTTCAGCTGTGTCTCTCACCTGAGTTTTAGAATTCAAACATTTTTGTGCCCTATGATAACTTGCTGTGATGGTTTTGATTCAAGTGTTTGAACTCTATAAAAATTGGAAAATCACACGAGAGAACTGTGAGCTTTTTGATGAATCTAGTCACCATTGTCTGTCCCTTCCTCATTTTTAACACAACTTTACTTTTTAAGTCGCGTCTCTTGCCCAAAGTTTCAGAATTCAAACTTTTTAGTGCCATATGATAGCTTGCTTCGATGTCTTTGATTCAAGTGTTTAAACTCTTTAAAAATCGGATATCACACACGGGAGCTATGAGCTTGCTGATGAAGCCAGTCGCCCTTGTCTATCGCTTCTTCATTTCTGACATAGCTCTACTTTTTCATCTGTGTCTTTTGCCCTGAGTTTAAGAATTCAAAATTTTTTGTGCCATATTATAGCTTGCTACGATGACTTTGATTCAAGTGTTTGAAAATTTATGTCAAAGATGAGGCAGGGACAGTCAAGTGCGATCCACTATATCAAAAAGCTCATAGCTTCCTCGTATGATATTGACTTCTATAGTTCAAACAGATGAATCAAAGATGATGAAGTAGGCTATCATATGGCATGAAAAAATTTGAATTCTAAAACTTAGAGCGATAGATACGAACGAAAAAGTAATGATGTGTCATAGATGAGGGAGGGACAATCAAGAGTGATTGCTTGCATCAAAAAACTCGTAGCTTCCTCGTATGATATCGACTTCTAGAGTTCAAATAGATGAATCAAAGATAATGAAGTAGGCTATCATATGACATGAAAAAATGTGAATTCTGAAACTTAGAGTGACAGAAACGATCGAAAAAGTATAGCTGTGTCGGATATATGGGAGGGACAGTCAAGAGCGACTGCCTTCATAAAAAAGCTCATAGCTTCCTCATATAATATCGAATTTTAAAGTTCAAATGGCTGAATCAAAGCTAATGCCTTAAGCTATCATAAGATATCAAAAAATCAAAATTCTGAAACTCAGGGCGACAGTCACGAAGGAAAAAGTAAAGTTGTGTCACAAATGAGGCAGAGACAGTCAAGAGGGACCGCATTCAGCAAATAACTCATAGCCTCCTCGTATGATATCGGATTTTAGCATTCAAATAGCATAATCGAAGCTACCATATGTCATGACAAAATCTAAAATATGAAATTAAGGGTGGCAGACACGAAGGGAAAAGTAAAACTTTTCTCAGAGATGAGGCAGGGACAGTCATGAGCGACCATCTTCATGAAAAAGCTCATAACTTCCTCATACGATATCAGATTTTACAATTCAAATAGTTGAATCAAAGCTAACGACGTATATATGACATGAAAAAAATTTGAATTCTAAAACTCGGAGTGACAGACACGAAGGAGAAAGTAAGGTTGTGTCAAGGATGAGACAGGGAAAGTTGAGAGCGACCACCTTCATCAAAAAGCTCATAACTTTATTGTATGATATCAAATTTTAGAGTTCAAATTATAGCTAGATCAGAGCTACTCAGTAGGCCATCATATGGAATGAAAAAACTCTAAATTCCAAAACTCAGGGCGATAAACAGGAAGGAAAATGTAAAATTGTGTCAGAGATGAGGCATGGATAGTCAAGAACGGCTGCCTACATAAAAAAGCTTATAGATTCCTTGTATGGTATCTGATTTTAGAGTTCAAATAGCTTTAGGTAGGGACAATCAAGAGCGACCGCTTGCATTAAAAAGCTCATGGCATCTTCGTATGATATCAAATTCTAGAATTCAAATAGACGAATCAAAGTTAATGAAGAAAGTTATCATCTCGTATGAAAAAAATCTAAATTCTAAAACTTAGCAAGACAAACACAATGGATGAAATAAAGTTGTGTGAGAGATGAGTTCAAATAGATGAATCAGAGAAAATGAAGCATGCAATCATATGGTATGAAAAAATCTAAATTTTGAAACTCAATACGATAGACACGAAAGAAAAAGTAAAGATGTGTTAGAGATGAGGTAGGGATAGTCAAGAGCAACCACCTTCTTGAAAAAGCTTAGAGCTTCTTCGTATGATATCTGATTTTAGAGTAGAAATAACTAAATCAAAGGCAATGAAGTAAGCTATCATATAGCATGAGAACATCTAAATTCTCAAACTCAGGCGACAGACACGAAGGATGAAGTAAAAATGTGTCAGATATGGGGCATGGACAATGAAGAGTGATTGCTTGCATTAAAAAGCTCATAGCTTCCTCGTATCATATCGAATTTTAAAGTTCAACTAAATGAACCAAAGCTAATGAAGTAAGCTCTCATATGACATGAAAAAATCTAAATTCTTAAGATTAGAGCCACAGTCACGAAGGAAAGAAAAAAGCTGTGTTAGAGATGAGGTAGGGATAGTCATGAGCATTATTGTATCAAAATACTCATAGCTTCCTTGTTTCATATGGAATTTTAGAGTTCAAATAGATGAATCAATATGACATGGAAAAATCTAAATTCTAGAACTTAGAGCAGCAGACATGAAGGAAAAAGTAAAGTTGTGATAGAGATGAGGCAGGGACTTAACAGTGTTGTGCCGTACGGTGCTGGATCTTCACATGAGTCGGGAGATGACCACTGGGGTCCTGGACGAGGAGAGGGAGAGATTGAAAGAAAGGAAATCAATATGAATGCTAATGGCTTGAATGTTTACTCCCCAAGAATTTCTTCGGCAACCGATGATGATACTCGAACCAATGATGATTCTTTCTGATGATGATCTATTGATTATCTGATGATTTTCTTATGATATTTTGATCCCCAAAGCTTCAACTATCCATGTGTATATATCTGTACAAAAGCTATGCATGCATTCATGTATGCTAGTTGTGCATGCGTGCTTTTCTTGTATGAAATGCTCGTGAACTTTGCTTTTATCATATGTTTTAGTTTTATTTATAAGACATTAGTGCAGTGGAAAACTTGTAGTCTAGTAACATGAATGTATAATTATTCAAGTCTTGCCCTGTGCACGTATAGTACTAGTTTATTGATATATTATATATCCTTATGTTTTTACTATTTGGAAAGGGTGTACCGTATAGACTACGACAACAGATTATAGTTTATGCCAAACTAAATGGATGAAAGATAATGAGAACAATTGTAATGGTAATCTTAGGATGCTCTATTGAAGATGATTAGAAAGCATTTTGTTTTTTCTGACCTCAAGCAATTCTATATCATATCTATAATGGTTGAAAATGATTCGAAAGGTTCTATTTAAGGATGCAAATTCTATATGTTGGCTTTTTTTCTTTTGGAGATTTGGTTCTTAGTCCAATATTTTTTAAAACTATCATCAAGGTACTTGTCTCGAAGGCAATCATGGGCCAAAACCGAAGTGCTGAAATGGTTCAGCAAAGTTTGATCATGTTTCAACTTCATGCATATGACGGCCTGAAGCCAAGTCAAGTTCACAAATCATTAACAAGACATAAGGTTAAAATAAAATAATATAATATTTGAAAGGAACCGCTGTAGTAACCATCACGTGCGTTTCATTCTTTTTCATTTTATTCCTGACCATCTTTCATGAAGTCGCACTGGGAGCCAGTGCTTGCTATATAAAGATTGCTCCATGGATTTCCTTGGAGATGTTCGATGCTTCCCGGGGCTTCCTTGGCGACCGCGAAGCCACCGGATGAATTGCCGGATAGATAGATTATCCGGACGCTGCTGTTGCTCCGTGGCGAGACGGGCTCGACTCACTGTATGGGATAATTTCCTCCCCTAGAGCCTCTTCAGTGGGCTTGATCACGTTGTGTTTGCGATTGTTGATTTGCAGTTTCTTGAGGACGATTTGCGTATGTACAAAGTGCATGCATGATTCACGGTCAACATCAATTCCAAGCCCGAGTACAGATAGACATGGAAGCAATGAAAAAATAATCACTTGGGTCGATTATGAGCTCGAGGGTTTTATAAAGGGCTCATGTACACAAAGGTATCGGCAACAGCTCAGCCAAACTGTTTAAGCCGGAGCCGTTTAAGAAAACTCAACCTTGAGCCATTTCCAATCGGTTAAGACTATCGGTTTAGGCCAAGTCAATCAAGAATCAAACCAGTTTAGTAAGACTTAAACCAGTTTAGGCCAAACCGATTAGGACTAAAACGGTTAAGACCAAACCGATTAAGTCTTAACCGGTTTAGGCCGATACCTACTCATGTATGCAAGGTCAGAGCATGAATCGGCACTTGCCAGTGTTCACACATCTGGCCTTGTAACAAACGAGTATCAGCTCCGGACGACGTTGTCCGGAATGGATGCTAGTGGCAAATCTAGGAAAACGGGGCGCGAGAGGTCAGGGAAGATCAACATGCTCAGACACCTCGGATCCGAAGAGATCAGGCAGCGTACGCAGCTCGGGATCTATGAGATCAGCCGATTTCGACGGCCTCGGGGATCTGACGAGATCGACAAGCTTATTATACACACGGTGGGGATCCGACTGAGATCAGCCGATTTACTTTACACCGCGTTCCGGATCGGATGCAAGGCGAGCCAAAATATCCGGATACAAGGCTCCGAGTTGTGGAACGGAAGCCCCGAGAACAACGATTGCGGTAAACAACCGACACAAAGGAGCCGGGTTTTTTCAATGGTTTTCAATGGTTGTGGATGCCACGTCGGCGGAAACCCGCCACGTGGATGCCACGTAGGCAGAAACCCGCCACGTGGACGCCACGTCGGCGGAAACCGGCCACGTGGATGCCACGTCGGCGGAAACCCGCCACGTGGATGCCACGTCGGCGGAAACCCGCCACGTGGACGCCACGTCACTGCTCCGTCTTCCTTTCGCCTCGCCATATCTCTCCACCTCCTGCACTTCTTCGTCGGCGGATCCGAACCCCCACCGATCAACCGACCGATCGATCGACCTTCTTCCAGCTGCTTGCTTGCTTGCTTTGCTCGCTGGCTCCTTTTCTTGCTGCAGATCGCGGCGGCTCCTGCGGAATCTGCGCTTCCGATCCCTCTTCTCATCGAATCCAAGATTCGAAAGCCTTCTTGGATCGGGGGCCCCCCTCTTCTGAACTGAACCTCTTCCCTGATCGCCGCTGCACAGAACGAAGCCCGAGTTTCCGTCCGTCTGGATCGTTCGGATCAGATCTCCGCTTCACAGTTGCTCCAGATCAGATCTCTCTCTCTCTCTCTCTCTCTCTCTCTCTCTCGCTCGCTCGCTCGCTCTCCATCTCTCCCGTTTGTTTTCCCGGACACCGAGGCTTTAACCAGATTTCCATGTCAGAGGACAAAGATCGGAAGACAAGACAGTTACTAAATCTCTTCCTGAAGCTCCGCTTCGCCATGAAATCATCGTCTCTATTCTCTTCTTCATTTTGAGGATCGTGAAAACCTTGTTTTTTCTTGTTTCTTCTCCCTCTGTCTGTCTCTCGCCGCTCCTTTTTCCATGGCGAGTCGGTTGGGAGGAGATCCCAGCTCGACGAACATGGATTTATTCCGTTCTGAAGAGATGAGCCTCGTGCAGTTGATCATTCCAGCAGAATCTGCACGTGAGACCATAGCCAATCTGGGAGAGCTCGGACTCCTGCAGTTCAAAGATGTAAGTGTTTTTCTCTGAACTACACCGAGCTTTACTGTGAGTTTCTCATATCGTACACAGCGAAATGGCTACGCATGTTTGAGCTATGGTTTGTTTGCCTTTGCACACTAGCGAAGAACAAAAGGCTAGTTCATTGTGTGAGACTCAGGATTCCAACTAGAGTGTGGTATGGTGTTGCTCACACGATTAGACAGTGAATCAATGCATAAAATGCATGGCGAAAAACTAAGTACAGATCTTTCTTTAATGCAGCATCCTGTATTTTTAAGCCATGCTTAGTATAGCTGATGAGATCATTTTTCTATGATATATTTGAGCTTGTGTTGATTTTCCCAGTGTGCAAACCAAAAATCTTGGTATTTTCAGGTCAGACCCACTATCATGCAACGAACAATGTAGTACGGGGCTAGTTATAAGTCTAGTGAAGACTTCTTAAGATCTTGAATGAAATCTTAGTTCCATGTGATAAAAAATACACGAGTATTTCTGTATGAATGCATGTACGTGTGAGTGACCGGTTTTTTTATGTATATGATCATACAATGAGGAATATTGTCAAAGGTTAATTTTAGACGAGGATTTGGATATTTTTCATATGAAAGCTATTTCTAATGGATTACAAACTAACCATGATTTGTAATTAATTTAAAGGTTTGAAAATTTGGATTTTTCACAAGACAAAATTGACTTTTCTCTGGAGTATGTTGCATGCCACGAGAATCTACATAAACTATTCAGGATGAAGGATTCACCTCTATTATAAACCTACGTACATTTCAATGCAGATGGTGATTGTGATGTGCTGGAATTGAGGAAGGGTATGTTTGGAAAAGAGAATGTAGGATTACCGAATTCACACTTGGCCCTGCCTTAATTGGAAGTCATAATCTGTTTATTCTCTTCTTGCAATTTATACGTGCCATTTGCAGATCTTTTTGTTTGTATGGAATGTGTGCTTTTACATTGCATCATTATGCAAGATTATGTAGACCTAGAGCTCTATATCTGCTCTATGTTGACCTGCAGGTATATATGTTCTTATGCAAGATTATATAGACCTAGAGGACTGTTTGCATGTGCAGCATGAAACAAATCATACTGCGTTTTATCTCATCCTCATCTAAAGAATAAGTAGGCTGCGAAGGGTAGGTGTAAAGAACTCCAAAAGGTTGATAGACTGATTACTTTTGAAGAATTTCTGAATTCAAAATAGAAATAAGTTGGTATGCTGATGATATAAAGACAATTCATACCTATAAGGTAACATCCAAGTATGTTCCTCGTCAGTACTAGAACTCAAATCTTTTAAGACTAACACAACGAACCGAGTTTGAGACTTGGATGCAATAAGACTGGAACTCAAATACTGTGAAGGGTATAGAAATCCAAAGAGAGATACAAAGGAAGCAACTAAAACATACAGCAAACTGCAGGGAGTTTGAAAGGCTTTGTTAATGGATTGCAAGAATGAAGGAAGAAACCATAAGGTTCAATAAACTGAACTTGTCTAAGATGCGCAAGATTCTCCAAGGCAGAGGAAGTAGATGAACCAGGTGACTCAGACGACACAAGCCCAGTGATGAAATTGTGATTGGCATTACCCATTGATATCTCAATTTCATACTAAGCCTCTTTGTAAGGTGGATTACATCTCCATTAAATATGGGATATCATATTTACATTGCTATCATGTTACTTGAATAAGCATGATTGCTTCTCTCATAGGGTTCCACATTTGTTGTTTGAAAGACCCACATAGTCCAAACTTATCTCCTTTATGATTGTAGTCCCATGGGTTCCCTCTTTCTAGCTTTCTTCTTCTTTGCCTCATATGCTTGGTGTCTTTGTGTAAGTTCTATATGTACATCATAAGGTATTACGGGAAGAGTATGTGCAGAAATGAGCCTTCAACAATCAGAAAGAGGGAGAGAAATAAGAAAGACGAAAAGATGCATTAGGAGTTGGAAAATACACGATCAGAAAAATGTAAAAAGTGTACAAATGAAAGAGCTATTCAATCATATCATATCACTGAGAAATATATATAACACTTTCAGTGACAAACTATCATTCTAATTGAGTTTTGAAGGTCTAACTCAGTTATCTTATTCTAAAGTCGTGATGGTTCATAAGATTTCCAAACCATTTATTGGACTTACCTGGCTATAACTATGTTTTGACAGTTGAACACAGACAAGAGTCCATTCCAACGGACATACGCTAACCAGGTAAACTTAATAAAAATGTTTTGTAATGTCTAGTGCAGTATGCATGATATCTAGACTTCATTTATTTCGTAAATAGTGGACTTCTTGGTTTTGAAATCAACTATCCTGGTGAACTTTGGCCAGGTTAAACGTTGTGGAGAGATGGCACGTAAATTACGGTTTCTTAAAGATCAGATGGTGAAAGCAGGCATATGTTCTCCTATTAGATCTGTAACCAGAAACGACATTGATCTAGATGAGCTTGAGGTAGGTACTATCAGCTAATAAGCGGTAGAGATTTCTAGTAATTTATTTGTAGTTCTATGAAACTAAGTATGTTTGTATGGTGAACTGTTGATCAATGATCTGTGGATAATAATTTCTGGTCTTATTGTTTTTCCTTGTTTGCAGCATAAACTTGGAGACTTGGAAACAGATTTTCTTGAAATTAACTCAAATAGCGAGAGGCTGCTTCGGAGTTATAGTGAGCTCTTGGAATTTCAGCTTGTACTGCAAAAGGTACGCTTTGAGCTTTTGAGATCTCAAACTGCTTATTTATACAAGGATTGGGCATCATTTGTTGAGGGTTCTTGTTTTGTATTGAGGTTATTCTACATTGTGTTCTCAGGCTGGCATGTTCTTTTCTTCAGCTCCAAGGCCTGCGAGTTCACACTATCAAGAGCTCAGTGAGAGCTCTTCCTTTTCCCAAGAGGTGCCGATGGACATTCCACTGCTATTAGAACAGGTGAAAGATGTTTTGGAACAGTCTTAAGGATTACATTCTTTACATCTGCTGTGCAAAGTGATTTGAGATTATTGTTATAAGCAGGAAATGCAGTCTCAGGCATCAAAACAGACAAGATTGGGATTCATTACTGGTTTAGTTGCCAAATCTAAGGCTGCAGCCTTTGAACGGATCCTTTTCCGTGCTACTCGTGGAAACTTATTTTTTAAACAGGCACCAGTTGAACAACTTGTACTAGATCCAGCAACAAATGAGAAGGTCTCTATCCTTTCAACTATGGACGTCTTTTGCATTAATAGTGTAAAAACTCTCTAAATGCGTTTCTTACTTACGAGATTTTTCCACCTCACGAATCAGTCACACACCTCTTTGTACCTCTCTCTTTTCGGGGTGAGGGGATGGATAAACGAAAGGACATCTTTATATAAGATGTTAAATGGTTGGATCCTTTTGTCGTTTTTCTGAGCTTTGCTGCTAGTAACACATTAATTATCATTCATGAATATGTGGTGGGCGTTGTTAAAATTTTCTGCAGCATGCTACATGCATGTGGGTATTTGTGAAAAACCGTCTAAATACAGACGAGAACATGCTACTGGTCTATGTGTTGGTAAGAGTTGTACATAATCATGCTAAAATAAACCAAAAGCTCATGATGTTTGCAGAATACTTTTCTCTGTTTAACTATGAGTGGCTAACTTATAACTAGTGGTCATTGAGAGGATGCGAGGTACTATTTGATATAGCCTCCTCATAAGTAGTTTGACTACCAGTATGCTGACTTACCTGTATAAAGGATATCTGATACTTTATAAGCAGATAAGTAAAAGGAGCCTTGATTAAGTTGAACCTACAAGACTATTGAGCTGCGAAATCCTCACAAAAGATTTGGTGTTTCCTTTTGTGTTACTTGGTAACAGCTGCTGATTTTAGGCAGTGGTACTCGAAATGACTTTTTGGAACCTATATTCTTTGGTTTTTTATGTATGCAATGAAATTCATGTGAATATGGATTTTTGAAGAACAAAAAATGCTGTTTGCATTTTGGTGTATGGTAAGACTGGAAAATGTATGTCATTATATGGTCATTGTCCTTTCCTTTTAATTTTAAAGTATGCGTAACACTTGGAGAGATGGTAAGCATTCTAATGACAGAGGAGAGACGAACCTGTTTACCGAGACATTTTCTATTTCTGGTAATTTTTTATAGGTGGAGAAGCTTGTGTTTGTTGTCTTCTTTTCGGCTGAACGGGCAAAGCTTAAAATCATGAAGATCTGTGAAGCATTTGGAGCAAATAAATATCCTTTTCCAGAAGATGTTGTTCATCAAACACAAATGCTCGATGAGGTATATGTGTTTCACATTGGTGTAAATGTTTTAATTGATCCAACAAGTCATATGTGACTAAAAGCATTCAATTTGCTAGGTTTCAGCTAGACTAGCTGAACTCAAAGCAGCCATAGATGCTGGTGATAGACATCGGGATAACATGCTGTCCTCAATTGCATATGAAGTTGAGCTGTGGATTTTGATGGTAGAGGACGCATAAACTTCCTTTCATCTTCTGGCGCCATCAGGCTGCATAATTTATTTATTGTTCTACTTCTGAGCAGGTTAGAAAGGAGAAGTCCATTTATCACACTCTGAATATGCTCAGTGTTGATGTGACAAGGAAGTGCTTAGTAGCAGAAGGTTGGTGTCCAGTTTCTGCAAAGCCTCAGGTGTGCCTCTTGCAAATCATAAATAGCATTCTGGATATCATGTGATATGATTTCGCTATCTTCATTTTTTTTTTTCTGGATTGCATGTTTTCAGATTCAGGATGCACTACAGCGTGCAGCTTTTAATAGTAACTCACAAGTTGCTACTATTTTCCAAGTCTTACATACAAAAGACCTCCCTCCAACATACTTCAAAACAAACAAATTTACCAGTGCTTATCAGGAAATTGTAGATGCTTATGGGTGAGAAGAACCTCCGCTTTTTGGTATAACCTGTACAAATATGTGCAAAAAGTCCACTCACAGTATGTTTGTTGTCACAATCTTCAGGATAGCAAGATATCAAGAAGCCAATCCAGGAGTTTTCACAATTGTGACTTTTCCTTTTCTCTTTGCTGTCATGTTTGGTGACTGGGGCCATGGCATATGTTTGCTACTTGCAGTTCTTTGGCTTATTTTGAATGAACGAAGATATAGCAATCAGGTACAAACCTAGCTAGAATCAGCTTTCCTTGCTGGCATGTGGTGTACTCATCTGACTTGGAACTTCTCTCCGGTACAGAAACTTGGCGACATAATGAATATGGCCTTTTCTGGGCGATATATTATCTTGTTAATGGCAATTTTCTCCATATATACTGGCTTTATCTACAATGAGTTTTTCTCGGTACAGTTTTCAATATTTGGAACTTCATCTTACAGTTGCAGGGACACATCTTGCAGGTCATTGTTCATGCATACTCACTCATTTGTGACTTTGATGTACAGAACCAATGCTACTTGTATAAAGAGTGCTCATATGTGCTTGTAAAATTGTTACAGTGATGCTTCTACCAGTGGCTTGGTGAAGACGCGGTCAAGACCCTACCTATTTGGTGTGGATCCAGTTTGGCATGGAACTTCAACTGAACTCACATTTCTTAACTCTATGAAAATGAAGATGTCGATCTTGATGGGTGTTGCCCACATGAACTTGGGGCTTTCCCTCAGTTATTTCAATGCAAAGTTCTCTGGGAATGAGCTGAATGTAAAATACCAGTTTGTCCCTCAAGTTATTTTTCTGAACGCCCTGTTTGGTTACCTTTCCTTGTTGATCATTGTAAAATGGTGCACTGGGTCAACAGCTGACCTGTACCATGTTATGATATACATGTTTCTTAGTCCAACGGCAGATTTAGGAGAGAATCAACTCTTCTGGGGCCAAAAATATCTTCAGGTGAAGGGCCAATGCTTTGAATAAGTAACTAGCCAATATACACCAATGTGATCTACCAAGCCTAAGCTTTTGCATTACTTAACATTCGTGGTTTTGTAGGTTATTTTACTACTGGTGGCGCTTATATCAATTCCTTGGATGTTGCTTCCAAAGCCAATGATTTTGAGGAAACGGTATCTCGCAGTATGTCTTCTATTCCCAATGGCTGTTAAATATTATCTGTGATGTTCTACACTGAAAAACTTTTATTTAAGCTTAAACCAAGATTATTGTGCTATGAAATTACTACAGAAGCTGCAAGGTCGTGTGTATGGTATGCTAGGAGGCTCGGATTCAGATTCAGTTGATCTGGACCATGGGAATGATTCAGAACATGAGGATTTTAACTTCACTGAAGTCTTTGTTCATCAAATGATACATACCATCGAATTTGTCCTGGGAGCTGTATCTAATACAGCATCTTATCTGCGTCTATGGGCACTCAGGTAAGCTATATTTATGTTTTCTTCATACCAGGCGCATCACTTTTTTGCATTGCATGTTAATGTACTGGAATCGTTTGGCAGCCTTGCTCACTCTGAACTCTCAGCTGTATTCTACGATAAAGTCTTGCTTCTGGCATGGGGGTAAGTAAAGAAGAAAAACCATTTCCTGGATGTGATTCTGTCCTCGAGACTGGATTGAAGGTCGCGTTTTATTGCAGATACCAGAATGTGTTCATCATCATCATCGGATTCATGGTGTTTGCATCTGCAACCATCGGAGTTCTGCTTTGTATGGAGTCTCTTAGCGCCTTCCTTCACTCGTTGAGGCTTCACTGGGTAGAGTTCCAAGGGAAGTTCTACGAAGGGGATGGCTACCAATTCAAGCCATATTCGTTTGCGACGCTGAGTGAAGAAGAGGATTGAAACATGTGATTGTTTTTATATCTCAATCTAGATGCATTCTTTGAACAAATAAAAACATAATACCAACGATAGTGGCGCTCTTGACTGAACCGAATTTTGTAAAAGCGAAGACTCTTTTTCTTTGATCGTTGACGTTAATAGGCGGTCTGTAAAGCTTTTCATCATTCAACCAACAGGGGTATGACCCACCCCCAAATATGGAAGAAGCTTTTCATCATTCAATCAACAATGTGCACAACAAAGCTACACTATTAAGAGGAAAAAGATGTATATGCTTGATGGGCATATAACACCGAGGAGCTCAGGAAGTTTTCTTTTTAACTTCATGCTTAGTTGGCTGCCGAAGAAGCAGCTGGATTCAGTTCTACAATCGTCTGTGGTGGTTAATCGGTAACATTGGGATCATAGTTTAACATGTATTAATGATGTATTAAGAATTTTCAGTGCTGTTGAATTTATATGTATTATGGTATTGTTAGCATGGTGTTATCCAAGATCTGGTTTGGTAGCTGCAAATCATTAGTGGTTCATTCCTTATAGTTTTAGATATTGCTCGACGAAGAAGTGAAGTCATTAACACAACCCTAATCCCTAAACCCTGAACGTTAAACTGTGATGACGGTTGAAATACTGACCTTGCAATCAGCAAGTCATGAAATGGAGTGTTGTATAACACGTCGTTCGCAATTGATCTACGCAGCGAAATAGTAGAACTCCACAAACACACAGAAGCATATAGAGAGAGATAGAAAGATTATATTGATACTGTTTATGATGATTTTTCACGTACATATTCTCACTCTTTAACCTCTCTCCTAACACTATCAGTAAATATATATATATATATACTAATAGAAAGGAGCTATTTTGGTATAAGCCCACTTCAACTCCTTACTTTAGAAATATGAGGGCATGAAAGCTTTACTTTCTCAATATAGCATGAGAGCCCATGCCAGAAAATGCCAGAAATAAGGGGTAGAGTTTCACATCAGAAATAGAGGGCATGGGTCGTAACCCAATTAGTTTCATAATAGTTACAGTAGAAATATAGCTGTAAAGAATGTATATGCAGTTCTCCATGTACTTGTCTTCACATATAGAGGGTTTAGGGTTTAGGGTTTAGGGTTCTCTATGTACTAGCTCGAACGTAATCGAGGTGATCAAAAGATGTTTTACAAAGGCCTCGGCTCTGGGTGCCACGTCTGTTTCACATTGTCGACGAAAAGCTCTAGTTTGGCGTTATTCTATAGCTGCCAATAGCACGCCATTGTTCTGGCATCTGCGCAAATCAGATCCATGGCATTATACTGACAAAAAGGAACTTCAGAGGCAGACAAAAACGCATTCGGAAAGCAGAGATTTGACCAAGTTCAATGGACGGAAGCACCACCGTGTGGCAATCTGCATGCCCACGTATCCAGATACAAGCAACCTGTGGTGAATCTGACACGTAGCAGATGAAGAACGCTTTCGATGATGTTTTTCGGAGTTGCAGCGCCGTGGAAGCAAGCCCGACAAGTCGTGCAAGCGTATGGGCCAATGATCGACTCGATAACAGTTGTAGAGTGCCTGAGGTGGTGGCCATGCCATTACTGTGAACTGCAAAAGCGCAGTAGCAGCACCACCAATGTGCGCATTGATGGAGAGATGAATCGAGCGAGAAAGGGATTCATTGGGAAATTAAGGAGCACACGAAGATTTCCGGAATGTTGCAAGCAATTCCAAATGTAGATTCCAGATCTGTATTGTATATACGAGGAGATTGCCCAAAAACATCTCTATTCATTACATTTTAACGTCTACTAAAATTAAAAAATACAAGTCAGTGCCCGGTTTTATCGCTCACTATAAATTAACACCCAATTAATTGATTAAGAATCAATTAATTAGATTCCAAAATGACTAACTCCAGTTAATCGAATACGGTAAAGAGACCGATTAATAAAAAGTAGTACGAAGCAGGAAACGATTAGTTAGCAAATAGCAGTAGGAAGATCAAGAATCAACGAGCACGAGAAGAGATAGATGGAAGCGACTAGCAAGAGAAGGATAGAATCGATCGACGAGAGGCGATCAAGAAGTAGCACTAGTAAGGGAAGGAATAAAATCAATTGATGGGAAAAAATGGGGAGCAAAGTTTAGTTCTGGTGACAATAAAACTAGGCATTAATCTATAATTTCTCATTTTAGTAGGAGTTAAAAACCAATTTGCTATATGGAAAATTTTCCATATATATAATAATAATATATGTACACATTAGCAAGTTCATTAACTCAATAAATACTAAGGAATACACTTACAATCTTCATGTTTGATCTATAATTTATTGGAACAAGAGGTTCTTGTTGAGTTGAGGTTGTGAGTTTGATCATCATCAATCAAGTGCAGGAGGATCCAAAAACTTCTTGCATTTGATCTTTTGCAGGCACAACTAACCTGCGCATTTCTTTGTTCTAAGGCTTCGAGAAATCATCATCTGAGAGGCGCAACAGTGTGCTAGTAAGCCTCCGATTCGATTTCTCACTCGAGCTTCTCGTAACCGTTCTGATCGATTCGATCCCGTTTCGGCTTCTCATACTCCAGATCATGGGCGATGTTGAGCCTATACCACTCCTCACCCCGTACACCATGGGTCCTTTTCAGCTTGCTCACAGGTAACTCCCTAACCCTAACCCTAACCCTAACCCTAACCCTAATCCTGGCCCTAATCCTTGCCCTCCATTTTGCCGTCCATCCAATCGAAAATGCTTGAAACTCCAATTGCTGCAATTTGTCGAAACCCTAACCCATGCCCATTATTCGATACATTTCTAAAACCCTAACCCTAATCCACCATTTGATGCTTCCCCAAAACCCTAACCCTAATTCTAACCCTAATCCTGGCCCTCGATTGCCATCCATCCATCCATCCATCCATCCAACCGGAATGCTCGAAACTCCAAATGCTGCAATCGCCACCATTTGATGCATATCCAAAACCCTAACCCTAAGCCCACCATTTGATGCATATCCAAAACCCTAACCCTAAGCCCACAATTGGATGCTTTCCAAAACCCTAACCCAACCTTTGATGCATTCCAAAACCCTAACCCTAACCCACCCTTTGATGCATGCCAAAACCCTAACCCTAAGCCCATCATTTGATGCATCCTAAACCCTACCCCTCACCCACCATTCTATGCATTGCAAACCCTAAAAACAGTCTCAGGCTTTTCTTGTGCTGCCAGATTTCCATTTCCTCGTGCTGTTTTGATTATAATCTCTCGCTTAACTATGTGGGCTATGTTCTCTGATTAAAACCCTAACCCCATGTGTTGCCTAAACCCTAAAACCTCTCAGGTTTTCTGCCATAGATTCGTGAATAAGGTTTTCATTTTGAGCTGTTACAGCCTTGTGCTGATTAGATCCTTAGCTATGCCCTTGCTCTGATTCAATTCATAACTGCTATTGGCCTTGTTCTGATTAGATCCTTAGCAGGCCTTGTCCTGATTAGATAGTTAGCTGCTATGGCCTTGTTCTGATTAGATAGTTAGCTGCTATGGCCTTGTTCTGATTAGATAGTTAGCTGTTATGGCCTTGTTCTGATTAGATAGTTAGCTGCTATGGCCTTGTTCTGATTAGATAGTTAGCTGCTATGGCCTTGTTTTTTATTGAATTGATTCTATGCCCTTGCTCTGATTCAATTCTTAACTGCAATGGCTTTGTTCTGATTAGATCCTTAGCTATGGCCTTGTCTTGATTAGATTCTTGGCTGCTATGGGCCCCTTGTTCTGATTAGATTCTTAGCTGCTACGGCATTGCTCTGATTCAATTCTTAGCTGCTATGGCTTTGTTCTGATTCAGTTCTTAGCTATGGCCTTGCTCTGATTCAATTCTTAACTGCTATGGCCTTGTTCTAATTCAGTTCTTAGCTATGGCGGAAACCCTAATTCTTCCTCACTCTGATGATTTCGATGGACTTCCATACCCTGCGGACCCTAATCAAATCATCCTCATCCTCATCCTCATCCCATGTGTGACAATGTAAACCCTAATATGGAGCTTTCACAGCAAACCCTAATCCGCCATGCTTATCGAGGTTTAGGGCATTCCCGAGAGCCCTAGAAAGCATAAGTTTCGCGCAGTGTAAACCCTAAACTGTGCGCCATCAGAACAACCATGCGCGAAACCCTAATCCGCCATGGTTATTACTAGGGTTTGGATCATGGGTTCTTCCGGAAACCCTAGAAAGCAAAAGTTTCGCGCAATGTAAACCCTAAAATGTGCGCCATCAGAACAGCCATGCGCAAAACCCTAATCCGCCATGGTTACTACTAGGGTTTGGATCATGGGTTCTTCCGGAAACCCTAGAAAGCATAGATGCATCCATAGCCCGAAGATCTCAAGCATCTGCAGATAGCTCTCCATCACTACACAGGGTTTTCGATACTTCTCAAACCCTAGTGACCTCGACCTAGGGTTTTTCAGGAAAGCACATCGAAGCTCCTGCATTTCTTCTTCTGATCTCCGTTTTCTCCCTGTGGACAGAGTGGTTCTTGCTCCCCTGACGAGGTGCAGGTCTTATGGCTATGTCCCTCAGCCTCAAGCTGCGCTCTACTACTCGCAACGCGCTACTCCAGGCGGGTTTCTGATAGCTGAGGCTACTGGTGTCTCGGACACAGCGCAAGGGTATGTTCTTCTCCACCGATCTGACTCTACAGATTTCCATGTTTCCGCTTTGCAACCCAGCTCGGAGTTAGGTTTTAGGGTTTCTTTCAAGCTTCTGTTATTTCATCATGGTTTTGGCCATCTGGTTTGTGTATGCACCATGGCGATGCTAGGGTTCCTTACGCCATGGCTTTTGGAGTTGAATCCAGTGCTTGTTCTCCACACAACATAGAGTTTAGAATTCAGAATCACCAGTCCTTATTCTTCAACAATTTGGTCTTTCACAGCATAATGAACCTGAAGTTGAGATTTGGGCTTTCCTATCTTTTGATGGATCTAGATCTGAACTTTTCGAATGGTTTCTAGGGTTTAGATGAGCCTGTGGTGTTGTGTCTAATGTGTCTCCTGATACAGCTAGTGAGATTTGTCTAACAGAAAAGCTTGTGTAGGATTACTTAGGGTTTTGTATCATTCGCTACACCTCGTGGGTTCTATCAGAGCGCAATTAGGCTTCAGTTATCTTTTGTGCGTGTGTACAAACTTTGTACTGATTTAGATGAGAGCAGTGTGTACACTTTGTACTGATGATACACCTCAAGGATCTGTAAAAACACAGGTAGGTGTGAGTTGTTTTTCTGCGTAAAGTTTGAAGTGATCTGTTGTATAAACAGTTTGCACTGACAAATCCCAAGGGTTTATATTGTTTTTGTGTAGACAGTTTTCAGTGATTCGTGTTGCAGTGATACATCTCAAGGATCTATAGAACACAGATAGCTTTTGGGTGTTTTTTGTGTGTACAGTTTGTAAGTGATAGATACATCTCAAGGGTCTACAGAACACAGGCAAGTTCTGGTTGTTTTTGTGTGTTGTACAGTTTGTAAGGATTTATGCCTACAGTTTATATGAGATGGGATAGGTTTTAGCTGCTTTTTTTTTGTGTGCAATACATATTGTTTGTAGTGTTTTTGCATGTACAATTTCTAGTGATACATCTCAGGGGTCTATAGAACACAGTTAGGGTTTCAGCTTTGTGTGTATATACACAGTTCTCATTGTGATTCGGTACTGAGGTCTAAGCTTATTTTGTGTGTACAATTTGAAGCGAGACACATTTCAAGGGTCTATACAACACTGTTAGGGTTTTACTTGTTTTTTCTGTGTGTATACGGTTTGGTAGTGATACATCTCAAGGGTCTATACAATATCGTTCAGGGTTTCTAGTTGTGTTCCAAGCTTGTTATGATTTCTGGGTACAGTCTCAGTTGTGATACATCTCTCCCAAGGGTCTATGGAAGAACACAGTTAGGTTTGAGTTGTTTTTGCGTGTATATACTAGTATAGTTTGCAGCGATTTTTGTGTGTACAGTTTGGAGTGAACACATCTCAAGGATCTATGGAACAGAGTTAGGGTATCAGCTGTTTTATTTTTTTTGCTTTCTTTCTTTCTTGTCTGTGCAGTTAGTAGGTTCAAAAAGATGGGTTTTGAGATGAGATATGGTCATATTTTCATGTCAGGTTTCCTCACTCTCCAGGAGTATGGACTGATGAGCAGGTAGAGGCATGGAAACCCATTGTAAAAGCAGTCCATGACAAAGGAGCCATCTTCTTCCTGCAGATATGGCATGTTGGCAGAGCTTCTCATACAGGTTATATTTGTCTGATGTAAAAAACCATATATACACACCACCATAGCATCCATTTTACATCCAATTTGTATGTCTGTTTTCACCTTGCTTTCCAACCATATTTCAAAACACTATGGCTTATACTTTCATACAAGTTTTTCTCCCTTTCTTTTTTACTATATCTCATGCACAATGTTGAGTGGCCATTGTCTTTTTGCTTTCCTTTTGCTGGTAGTTCATACACCATGGCCAGAGTTGATGCCCTCAAACCCTAAACATTTGGAGCTTCTGTGTGTAGACCATGACATGTATTTTCACACGAGTTTTTCTCCCTTTTCCTCTTTACTATATTTCATACACAAAATTTCCATGCTTTCTTGCTTTCCTCTTTACTCTAGTTCATACACCATGGCTAGAATTGATACCCTTAACCCTAAATATTTGGAGCTTCAGTGTGTAGACCATGACTGTAATTTCTGTGTGCTATATTTTGTTACCATGACCATGTTTTCATACAAGAAGCGTTGTGTGTTTTCCCCCCTTTCTTCTTCCTGTATTTCATACAATGGCTATGGTTTATCTTTTTTTTTTGGGCTTTCCTTTTACTGGAGCTCATACACCATGACTACAGTTCATGCCCTAAACCCTGAACTGTAGACCTTGTGTGTGTTCTTTTCCACTGTATTTCACACGCCATGAGTATATTCTGATACAACCATTGTCTGTTTTCTTCCCCTTTCTTTTCACCATATTCCATACAGCATGGCTATGTTTTTATTTTGCTTTCCTTTTACTCTAGCTCATGCACCATGACTACAGTTCATGGCATAAACCCTAAACTGTGGACCTAAAGTGTGTGTTCTTTCCACTAAATTTCACACACCATGAGAATATTTTGATACAAGGATTGTCTGTTTTCTTCCCCTTTCGTTTTACCGTATTTCATACAGCATACCTATGTTTTCATTTTGCTTTCCTTTTTATACTCCATGACTACAGTTCATGCCCTAAACCCTAAATTGTGGACCTTCTGTGTTGTTCCATAGCTTATCAGCCTGGTGGTGTGGCTCCCATCTCATCTACCAACAAGAGGTTGACTGGGAACAAATTGATTCTGCCGTCGGGGAAGGAGCGCGCCGAATGCTCTCAACCGAGGGCACTAACATTGGAAGAGATACCCAAGATTATCGACGATTTCCGATCAGCTGCAAGAAATGCCATCAGGGCAGGTAAGCTTTTTCCAGAAAAGGAAAAAAGAAAACCCTTACTATCTCATGTTGGTCTCCTTTGACATAAAACCTGCGGTTACAACAACACGTTCTTCATTTCGCATAGGCTTCGATGGAGTGGAGATCCACAGCGCCCATGGCTACTTACTAGATCAATTCATAAAAGACAGCGTGAATGACAGGGCGGATCGATACGGCGGATCGCTGGAGAATCGATGCAGGCTTCCTCTCGAGATTGTGGAGGCGATTGCTCGAGAGATTGGGCCCAAGAGAGTTGGGATTCGTCTGTCGCCGTACAGTCATCATTCCGATGCCATTGCATCGAATCCTGCTGAGCTAGCTCTGTACATGGCAGATGCATTGAACAAGTATGATATCCTCTATGCACACTATGTAGAGGCAAGAGTGAAGAACGCCGAGATCGATGTCGAGACTCATCACACGCTTGAGCCGGTGAGGAAAGCTTACAAGGGAACCTTGCTCATTGCAGGTGGGCACACCAGAGACAGTGGTAATGAAGCTATACTGGCAGGGAAATCCGATCTTGTGGTCTATGGAAAACTGTTCTTGGCAAACCCTGATCTTCCGAAGAGGTTCCAGCTCAATGCCCCCTTCAACATGTATAACCGGGAAACTTTCTACACTCAGGACCTGGTTGTGGGTTACACAGACTATCCATTCCTTGAAGAATCAGTTGAAAATGTTGAAGAACATTAGGAATTCATTGTTGCAGTTTATAAGGTTCCATTCACTTTTGTAAACTCATTACAGTGGAGCAGTATGTCATCACCATCAATACATATATGTCAGCAGCATCAATACATACATATGTATATATATATGTTGCTGAACAAATCCTCCCTTCCATTGGATGGCTCCGATTGTCAAATATAGTTGGA
This sequence comes from Azolla pinnata, assembly GCA_037176905.1. Classification (NCBI taxonomy): domain Eukaryota; kingdom Viridiplantae; phylum Streptophyta; class Polypodiopsida; order Salviniales; family Salviniaceae; genus Azolla; species Azolla pinnata. The sequence continues at coordinate 104,974 of JBBBWG010032530.1, forward strand.
TTGGTGTAATAATACAGACAGTTTTTATCAACAGAAAAAGGAATGAGAAATTTGGTCAAAAAGGGGAAGTTGGAACAGACTTGTTGGTATGACAGATGAAAATGATACATTGATGTGGTATGAATTCAGCCTATAGAATTTGGACCATAACATCTTTTGATCGAGGGTCTGATTGGAATCCGTCAATTACGTAATTGATAGACAGATAGCTTTAATCCTGTGATTTAAGGATCTTTTATCCACCCATATCAGAATGGTGATGTTACTTACACACCAACTCTCTCCATATTCCATTAGCGTCGGTCGGCATATTAAGCAAGGTTGGATAGCAGCCTAAATAGCATTAATCAGAATGTGGTTAGCTCTAATTGCACCCTAAACCTAGTGAAAAGTGCTTGCTCAGGCCATCGCCAGAACACTATTAGCATCTGACCACCGTAGATTCACTATTTCTGCCATGATTAGAATCTCAACTGTTTTCTATAGTATTAATGACCTGATCAAGAAAACAAGGGGCAGATTGAATGAAATTTGTCAGTTGGAAAAGGCCCAATTTGTCACATACTGAAGAAAAGCATTGTTTATGGTTTCCAATATTTCCAGCTCGTTATTTGGTCCTCAAAAAGCCCTTCGCCTCCAATCACAAACGGTCTACACGTGCCATCAAGATGCTATGTAGAAGAGTCCAAAAAGGAAGGCAGTGTTCCGATTCTTAAATGCTTTCCCATGCCTTGAAAAATGGATGGATGCACAATGTGCAGACATTCCTTTCTCATTACATCAAAATGCATGGAATCAGCAAAGGTTGGAAGACTTTTTTTCATGCCTTTTTGCAAAATGTAAATATATCAAGCTTCCTTTCTATACAAAGACAGGAAAACATTACAACAAACACAAACCAGAGCAGAGACTTGAACCAACTGCCATGTGCAAGCTATAACTGAATACATGGGTTCTTTCTAATAGAGAAATAGCATTTCGGTAATAGCCATTATAATGGTGTCGATACATAATACATGGTGGATAGCAGCAAAACATTGCTGCTACTACCAAATATGGTGTGTGTGTGTGTCCATTGATCGTAAGAACACATTGCTGTGGCTATTTATTCAATACACAGCATGTAGAATCAATGTAGATAAAGATCATATTAGCTTATACAGTGGATGAAACATAGATTACTAGACCTGGCTAGTGTTTCTCTGGTGTCTCTTCCAGGAATGGATAGTCGGTGTAGCCCAACACTGGGTCCTGGGTGTAGAAGCTCTCCCGATCATACTTGTTAAGTGGGGCGTTAAGCTTAAACCGCTTTGGCAAATCCGGGTTTGCCAAAAACCACCTTCCATAAGCCACCAGATCTGCTGTTCCCTGCTCGATCGCTGAATTACCGCTCTCTCTCGTGTGCCCTCCTGCGCTCACAAACGTGCCTTTGAACGCTTGTCGTGCTGCTACAAGTGTGTGCTCAGTCTCAACTTCTGTGAAGCTCGCTTCCACACGAGGCTCTACATAGTGTGCATAGAGTATTCCATAGTTGTTCAATGCCTTTGCCATATACACAGCTAGCTCTTCGGGGTTTGAGGCTACAGCATCAAAATAACTGGTAAATGGCGATAGCCGAATCCCCACCCTCTCCGGGCCTATCTCTTCAGAAATGGCTTTCACAATCTCTAGAGGGAATCGGCAACGATTCTCCAAAGAACCACCATACTTGTCAGTCCTATCATTCACACTGTCCTTCATAAACTGATCTAGCAAGTAGCCATGAGCCCCATGAATCTCCACACCATCAAAGCCTGTAATCAGATCCAAAGCATTCAAAAACAAATGTTAAAATCCAAGACCAAATTCGTAAGAAGGCCGATAAAAATCCTTCTCTATCCAAACTAAACTTCTCCTATTATCTTTTGGATTTGTTTTTGAGTCTGTTTTGATGTAAGACTATGCATATGTTTTCTACTAGCTTTAATGGCATTTGCACAGTCAAAGCATTAAAATTTCTCCATTAGAAGAAAAACTATACAAACCCAAGATCCAGAACAGCCTTGCCATTGACTGTAACCAAAACTCTCCTCTTAGCTACAGGTTTTTCTCTCCTGCTTTGACAAAGAAGTACCAGCTCTAATGGCATTCCTTGCAGCAAGTCGGAAATCGTTGACGACTTTTGGGATTTCTTCTGTTAACAAAGCCCTGGGCTGAGAGTAATCTCCAAACCCTTTGCCTGAGGGCATGAACCCTTCTCCATCTAGCTTCCGGTTTGTGGAGGAGATAGGTGCTTGCCCACCAGGCTGATACACTACATCCAGATGAGAAGGTATCCAGTAAAAAACGTGTTGTAATAATGACAGCTGTGATTAATCATAGCATGAATTGAGGTTTTGTAGTGTTGTTTCAGATATGATATTGGGATTAATCAGAGTGTACTCAACGCAAACATGCCTGTCATGGAAACCCTGCCAACATGCCATATCTGAAGGAAGAAGATGCCTCCCTTGTCATGGACAGCCTTTACAATGGGCTTCCATGCGTCCACCTGTTCATCTGTCCACACTCCAGGAGCATGAGGGTATCTGCAAACAAAGATTAGGGCTTGAAACTCGTCGCAGGTCTAGGATTTGGTTTATATCTGATCTAAAAAGCCCTCAAAATATGGATCGTCCATCACTATATTGTTTACACAATTGAGCTCATCTGTCGTACTACATTCCACAGATTACAAGGTTCTTTTTTGACCACCCATGCACACAACGCAATCAGTAATGAAAATATAACCATTACTTGTGCGAGCTAATAGGAATCATTTCCACACAATTCATCTCTCATTACTTAAAAGACCCACCCATGCACACAGTGCAATCAGTAATACAAATATAACCATCCTTTGTGCTAGCTAAAAGGAGACCTTTCCACACAACTCATCTACCATTACTTTACAATACACAGGAAATTGAACAGCATAACTAGCCTCACACCATTGCGTTCACCAATGTCCCTATAAACATCCACCGTGGAAATCCCCAACACTCCTAAAACTTGACTTATATTTAGGTTCTAATGGAAGCACCTCAGATCTGAAACCTAAAACATAATGCATGCTGATAGAAAGACATTATTAACACTCGTAAGCCCTAAACTCGATCCCAGACCCTGCATTCCAACACAATGCATAGTATTTCAAAGAAAAAAAGGTATTAACATAACCTACACACAAGCCATAAACTTTTAATTTCAACCGTTGAGCCACCATATTTTAAAATCACTTCTACTGCATTCATGCAGCGTAATCAGCAAACAAAAAAATCTGTATACGTAGGTGAGAGAACAAATGTGGGTTAAAAAATGTCTTTTTCAACACTCGAAACCCTAAAATCTAATATTGCGTAGTATTGAGACCTAATATGCAGTGGTACTAAACTATAATCAGATCACGCCTGTCACCAAGCCTGGATACTGTGGCATTAACACACCAGTTCACACCAAGCCCAACACGTAGGAGTAATTAACATGCCATATTCACAGCATACCAAGCCTTCCAAAATGTTGTGGTATTACTAATACCACATTTGCATGGGAGTAGATTTTGATATGGCTTGATATTGACATATTTGAATCAAAATCTGGACGTGAAGAAGCCTACAATCTTCCTACCAGAGAATCAAAAGAAGTAGGATGATGAAAGAGGATTACCCTTGGGCTGTATCGGAGACAGCAGCGGCCTCTGCTATGAGAAGGCCTCCTGGAGTAGTGCGTTGAGAGTAGTAGAGGATCGCGTGAGGCTGAGGGACATGGCCATAAGATCTGCACCTCGTCAGAGGCGCAAGAACCACTCTGCATAGAAACAAAAAAACACGGATAATGAGATCCGATGGAGAAGAACAAGAAGAAGAAGAAAACCATGGTTTTGAGGGGGGGGGGGGGGAGATGCATCACAACAAAATCATGAATTCAGATGATTGCCATTTTTCTCAAAAAGCTCTCGAGCTCCATTCGCAAGTTCCGAAAGCAGCATCAGAATTTCGGGCACGGAAAAACGCTGGCAAACCCTAAAGAATGCCTAGCATGGTCTCGGCATGCAGGGAGAATCCGATGGGGAAGACGTACCTGTGCGAGAGCTGAAACGGACCAAATGTGTACGGAGTGAGGAGAGGAAGCGTCTCCGCGATCGCACCCATTGTGGGCGATGGCGGTGATGGATGATATTAAGCTTTTCTGCGATCTCTACCACCAGAAATCACACCTCCACGATTAGCTGAGGAGCTGCAAGCTTGCGTCTGATCTCTAGCAGAGCACACGATCCTCTTCCTTTCCCGACAAAGAGAAGAGAACCCACAAGCGGGAGTCCCGGTGTGCAAGCAACGAAACCCAGCAGCAGAAGGAGATTTTCCTTCCGAAGATGAGAGCTTGGAGAAAACGATCAATGGGCCTCTCAGCTTCCAGAAAGAAGAAGGAACAGAACAGAACTTACAAGGAGAGAGAGGATAGAAGAAGAGAGAGAAGAGAGAGAGAGAGAGAGAGAGAGAGAGAGAGGCCTATCTATCTATACATGCATGGAAGGAGATGGTAAGGATCATGCATGCATGGAGATGGTGAGGATCATGCATGCTTGGAGATGGTAAGGATCATGCATGGAGAGAGATGGTGAGGATCATGCATGCTTGGAGATGGTAAGGATCATGCATGGAGAGAGATGGTGAGGATCATGCATGCTTGGAGATGGTAAGGATCATGCATGCTTGGAGATGGTAAGGATCATGCATGCTAGGAGATGGTAAGGATCATGCATGGATGGATATGGTGAGGGTCATGCATGGTTAGAGATGGTAAGGATCATGCATGGTTAGAGATGGTAAGGGTCATGCATGGTTTGAGGCCATATAAGGATTTCACCGGTTTACAAACATAATGGGGATGATCCTCAGAGATGTAGGCTGGCGTTTGCTCCGTGTAGATATCTTCATGAAGTCGCTACGAAGAGAAATGCGGCTCAAACGCCCATTATTCGATGCACGATAAGACGAAATCGAGCAGCAGTGGCGAGGAGAAAAATGCCCTGCTTTAATCCATGTTGGGCACTTGTCGAATGCTCGGATCGGTTAGATTCGAGGTCCGTATTCAGGAGTTTGAGAAGAGCACGCAAACGAAATGCCGCTTGGCTATGGCCTCCTTTCTTGAGCTGGAGAGGGGGATTTCACAGAACGGGTTGGCAAGAGGAGCAGACAACGACTCGATTCATTCTCGTAATTCAGAGAAGAGAAAATTGGATTTCGAACCCTCAACTTCTGCTCTTAGAGATCATTATTCCGGGAAGGGAACAATCCACTCTTCCAAACTAGATAGTTATTCCCCAGGAAAGGGAAGTTCCAATGCGGGGTCTGGATCCAGTTGAGGCGCCGAGAGCCGCAGGCGTACTGCGTGTTCTATTTACCCGTTTCTCCGGAAGGTCATGTCAGGGAACTTTGACTCGATAGTGTAGTGTGACGAGACGAGAATTCTCGCTCTCCAAGAGAGAGTTGGTCAAACCCAACCATAATTGCTCAGATAGCAACCAATGCACATTGCTGAGTGATAAGGTGGTGGTTTCCCATGCTTGCTGCGAAGAGGCTTGCTTCCCTGAAAAAGCCGCTGTATACAGTGATTCTTGGACCACGCAGTATCAAAAGCTCTGTCAGATATGTAGAAGAAGAAGACCATGTTTGAGTAGATCGCTACAATGTCATAGTGACATCTTTGTGTGGGTTCGTAATTGATAAAGTGTACGCTAATTGTTTGGAAGTTTTTTTTCTAACTTTTTGATTCGGATGGAAATCGATAGAATAATGGCAGGTTATTTCGGATGCCCAAAATTGATCGCGGAATCAGAAGTCTCTGCTTTCTTTTTGGCAGGCATGAACGCCGATGAAAACCGCATGAAGGCCGTCGAGCCGTGGGTTATCAACTGGTTCTTCCCGACCGGCCATGAAAGAATTCCAGATCAATAACTTCCATTCAAGCTATTTATGCACCTGCGGATGATCTGATTGACCAAGCCCCCGCTACAACAAACATTTGCACACCTAGATGCTACTATTGCACCGCTTTTGAGAAGAAGAATATCTATCATTCGTCTTCATGATGCCGTGAGGGCCAAAAAGCCAAGACAGCTTCGGAGTGAACTCTAGTACCAGAGCCGAGAACATCATTGAACTTCTTTCGAAATAGCCACTTGCAAGACACCAACTTCCGATTTGGCGGTGGTGGTACGAGTCACCATGTTCCGTTCTCCGTTAGGGATCGATACTTTGAGTCTATGATTTCACGCCATGAAGCGACTTCCGATCCTGAGAGAGTTTCTTGTATTGATAGAGTGTCAAACGAGTCATGGTTATATAAATAGAGGTCATCGTCGGAAGAGAGGCCTTGGCTCATATGATAGAAGGTATTTAAGGGAAAGGAAGCGTCATCTAGTGGTTTTGAGTAAGAGTTTAGGAGTACACTAGATCTTAGGATATTGGTTTTCTCATAGATCTCTTTTAGGGATAAAATTTTAGGAGCTTTGGGGGATAGATTTTGGGGATCCGCCCTAGTAGGGATGGTTGATGAACAGACTCTACCGGTATGGTGGGAGGTGGAGATCGATCGGAGTTTCGGGGTGTAGTTGGGGTAGGAGTTTTACAAGGTTTTGGGGTGAGGTTAGATGTATAGATGGGTTGTGTATTAGGAAACTCGTGAAATAAATGAGATATGGTTTTGGTGCTAGGAGAACATAAAGGTACACTAGGTGGTGTTAGGATTGATGTTTGAGTACAGGGAATGGAAGCGTTCGGTAAGAAGGGACTGAATGGGGATGGCTCTTCCAATTGTACTTGAGGGTTAGAGAGAGTGTTTGGAGCAGATGATTTGGAGAGAGTTGGGCTACTAGATGGGGTGGAGGAGGTGATATCAGGATTATGGTTTTTAGATTGAGGGCTAATAAGGGAGTTCTCGTCGAAGTAGACCGAGTGGGCAAGCTGGAATCTCTGATGCACCGAATCGTATAATCGATACGCCTTGACGCCAAATCGATCGCCGTAACCAACAAATATCATCTTGTTGCTTGTCGGGTCCAACTTCTTTCGCGAATCCAGGGCTTTCACTAGGTATGCCGCACATCCAAATATTTTAAAGTGTTGGACGTTAGAGGCCTTATCAAACCAATGGAAGTAAGGAGTGGCATTGGGGTCGGTGATATGCGGTACTCAGTTTTGGATGTAACATGTTGTCGTCACCGCTTCTTCCCAATAACCTTTGGGTAATCCAGCTGTGAGGAGCATCGCTCTAGCAGCTTCGACGAAGGTGCGGTTCTTTTGTTCGGACACTGCATTTTGTTGAGGTGTGTACAGTATGGTGAATTATTGTTGGACATCTTTGTCTTTACAATAGGTCTAGAACTCACTCGAGCCATATTTGCTACCATTGTTGGAACGATGTGCCTGGAAAGGAAGATCGTGTTGTTGGATGACGAGGTTACAATATTCCTTGAAGCAGGTGAATATTTCAGACTTTTTCTTCAAGAAGTAGATGGTCGTATACCTACTAAAATCATCAATAAAGGTTAGGAAATAGTAAGAGCTCGTGAGCGAGCATGTTTCCACAGGACCACACAGATCACTATGGATTAGTTGGTTTAACTGGGTGGATCTAAATTGGGATCGAGGGTGACTTTTATGGCTAGACTTTCCTAAGATACATCCTTCACACAGCTCAATTGGGTTCAAATACAAGGGTAAGCTTGTTTTTTACCATTCGGTTTAATGTGACGCTATTAATGTGACCGAACCTATAATGCCACATGAGGGTGGATACGGCTTTGGATAGATGGAGGTTATGAGTGGATGATACGTCAATTACATTATAAGGGTTGGATATCGATAGAGTTATTGGATACAAACCGCCTATTTAGGGTAATTTGATAATTTCGAACTCTCCATTAGGGAGTTTGAAATGAACAATACAAGATTCATGGAAGAATTCGATGGACGATCAAGTCAATGTAGCCGTTGTCACCGAGAGGATATGTCGACTGAGTCTCGAAATATAGTATATGTTGGAGATGGTGACGCCTACTCCACTTGGTAAGGTCACATGCAATTTTCCGATGCCGATGGCCGTGAGGGATTGGTTGTCGCCGAGGTACACACGCATGCCGCTTAGGATTTTGCTTGTGCTCCCGGAGCCATCTGTTTTGCGGTGTCATATGATTGGTGGCGCCGGTGTCGAGTAGCCACTCGGTTGTGTCTCTGTTGAATGGGACACAAGTGCTTCTATTTAGTGAAGATGTAAATAATTGTAGATTCTCTATATCGTATTGTCCAAGCTCAGGGACATTGAGTTCTTGAAAATGGGCTCTTGAACAACGGCCATGTTGTTGTGATGGCATTTGTTGTTGTTCTCGATACTTGGTCCGACATTCACGTCCAAGGTGTCCATTACGACCGTAATATGAACACACCTTTGTCTGAGTAATGTTAGGGCGGACATTGTTATTCTTTTGGAATTGTTGTCCCCTTCCAAAGTTAGGTTGTTGTCGGCCCCCTTCGAAAGTTAGGCTAGCCTCCCTCGCCTCCTCGCTCTCTTCTTGCCGGTCGATGTCTCTGCCATCAGTTGATCCAGACAGAAGATGTAGTATGAATTCAACCTATATAATTTGGACCATAACATCTTTTGATTGAGGGTTTGATTGGAATCCGTCAATTATGTTATTGATAGATAGATAGCTTTAATCCTATGATTTAAGGATCTTTTATCCACCCATATCAGAATGGTGATCTTACAAACTGACTCCCCCCATATTCCATTAGCGTCAGTCGGCAAATTAAGCAAAGGTTGGATAGTAACCTAAATAGCGCTAATCAGAATGTGGTTAGCTCTAGCACACATTGATTATCACTATTTCCACCACAATTACTTGTTCAGTACTGCAATTACTTTAATATTGCACCCTAAACCTAGTGAAACATGCTTTGCTCAGGCCATCATCAGAACACTATTAGCATCTGACCACCATAGATTTTCACTATTTCTGCCATGATCAGAATCTCAACTGTTGTCCATAGTATTAATGAGCCGATCAAGAATACAAGGGCCATATTGAATGAAATTTCAGTTGGAAAAGGCCCAATTTGTCACATATTGAGTTCCCAATATTTCCAGCTCGTTATTTGGTCCTCAAGAAAACCCTTGCCAAACATACACTGATTTTCCAAGCCTCATAAACGGGCGGATGTACTGTCTACACGTGTCATCAAGATGCATGTAGAAGAGTCAAAAAAAGGAAGGCAGTTTTCCGATTCTTAAATGCTTTCCCATGCCTTGAAAAATGGATGGATGCACAATGTGCAGACATTCCTTTCTCATTACATCAAAATGCATGGAATCAGCAAAGGTTGGAAGACTTTTTTTCATGCCTTTTTGCAAAATGTAAATATATCAAGCTTCCTTTCTATACAAAGACAGGAAAACATTACAACAAACACAAACCAGAGCAGCAGACTTGAACCAACTGCCATGTGCAAGCTATAACTGAATACATGGGTTCTTTCTAATAGAGAAATTTATTTCGGTAATAGCCATTATAATGGTGTCAATACATAATACATGGTGGATAGCAGCAGCAAAACATTGCTGCTACTACCAAATATGGTGTGTGTGTGTGTGTGTGTGTATCCATGCTAGTAACAACATTGCTGTGGCTATTTATTCAATGCACAGCATGTAGAATCGATGTAGGTAAAGATCATATAAGGTTATAAAGTGGAGGAAGCATAGATTACTAGACCTGGCTAGTGTTTCTCTAGTGTGTCTTCCAGGAATGGATAGTCGGTGTAGCCCACCACTGGATCCTGGATGTAGAAGCTCTCCCGATGATACTTGTTAAGTGGGGCGTTTAGCTTAAACCGCTTTGGCAAATCCGGGTTTGCCAAAAACCACCTTCCATAAACCACCAGATCTGCTCTTCCCTGCTCGATCGCTGCATTACCGCTCTCTCTCGTGTGCCCTCCTGCGCTCAGAAACGTGCCTTTGAACGCTTGGCGTGCTGCCACAAGTGTGTGCTCAGTCTCAACCTCTGTGAAGCTCGCCTTCACGCGAGGCTCTACATAGTGTGCATAGAGTATTCCATAGCTGTTCAATGCCTTTGCCATATACACAGCAAGCTCTTCGGGGTTCGAGGCTGCAGCATCAGAATGACTGCCAAATGGCGATAGCCGAATCCCCACCCTCTCCGGGCCTATCTCTTCAGAAATGGCTTTCACAATCTCTAGAGGGAATCGGCAACGGTTCTCCAAAGAACCACCATACTTGTCAGTCCTATCATTCACGCTGTCCTTCATAAACTGATCTAACAAGTAGCCATGAGCCCCATGAATCTCCACACCATCAAAACCTATAATCAGATTCAAAGCATTCAAAAACAAATGTTAAAATCCAAGACCAAATTTGTGAGAAGGCCGATAAAAATCCTTTTCTATCCAAACTAGACTTCTCCTATTATCTTTTGGATTTTTTTTTGAGTCTGTTTTGATGCAAGACTATGCATCTGTTTTCTACTAGTTTTAATGGCATTCGCACAGACAAAGCGTTAAATTTCTCCATTAGAAGAAAAACTATACAAACCCAAGATCCTATCTACTAAATGTGCAAGAACAGCCTTGCCATTGACTGTAACCAAAACTCTCCTCTCATCTACAGGTGGTTTTTTCTCCTGCTTTGACAAAGAAGTACCAGCTCTAATCGCATTCCTTGCAGCAAGTCGGAAATCGTTGACGACTTTTGGGATTTCTTCTGTTAACAAAGCTCTGGGCTGAGAGTAATCTCCAAGCTCTTTGCCTGAGGGCAGTAACCCTTTTCCATCTAGCTTCCGGTTTGTAGAGGAGAGAGGTGCTTGCCCACCAGGCTGATAAGCTACATCCAGATGAGAAAGTATCCAGTAAAAAACGTGTTGTAATAATGACAGTGTGATTAATCATAGCAAGAATTGAGGTTTTGTGGTGTTGTTTCAAATATGATTTGGGATCATTCAGAGTGTAATCAACGCAAACATGCCTGTCATGGAAACCCTGCCAACATGCCATATCTGAAGGAAGAAGATGCCTCCCTTGTCATGGACAGCCTTTACAATGGGTTTCCATGCTTCCACCTGTTCATCTGTCCACACTCCAGGAGCATGAGGGTATCTGCAAACAAAGATTAGGGTTTGAACATCACAGGTCTAGGATTTGGTTTATATCTGATCTAAAAAGCCCTCAAAATATGGGATCCTCCATCACTATAGTATTTACACAATTGAGCTCCACATTCCACACGTATCAAGGTTCTTTGACTTATATTATTCCAACACGTTTTTTACTGGATACTTTCTCATCTGGATGTAGCTTATCAGCCTAAACATAGTGCATGCTGATAGAAAGAAATTTTTAACACTCTTAAGCCCTAAACTCGACTCCAGACCCTGAATTCCAACACAATGCATAGTATTTCAAAAAAAAATAGCATTAACATAACTAGGCACAAGTCCTGAATTTTTAATTTCAACCGTTAAGCCACCATATTTTAAAATCAGTTCTCCTGCATTCATGCAGCGTAATCAGCAAACAAAAAAATCTGTACACGTAGGTGAGAGAACCAATTTGTGTTAAAAAATGTCTGTTTCAACACTCGAAACCCTAAAACCTAAGATTGTGTAGTATTGACATGCTCGCTCACACCAAACCTAATATGCCGTGGTACTAAACTACAATCAGATCACGCCTGTCACCAAGCCTGGATACTCTGGCATTAACACACCAGTTCACACCAAGCCTAACACGTAGGAGTATTAACATGCCATATTCACATCATACCAAGCCTTCCAAAATGTTGTGGTATTACTAATACCATACTTGCATCAGAGTAAATTTTGATATGCCTTGATATTGACATATCTGAATCAAAATCTAGACAAGAAGAGAACCCTATAATCTTCCTACCAGAGAATCAAAAGAGAAAGGACGATGAAAGACGATTACCCTTGGGCTGTATCGGAGACACCAGTGGCCTCTGCTATGAGAAGGCCTCCTGGACTAGTGCGTTGAGAGTA
>JBBBWG010032531.1:0-12741 GCA_037176905.1 Azolla pinnata
GCTCGCCTGGCTCCGCCTCACCGCCATCGTCCCCGACGCCTTGCTCTACTACCTCAACATCGTCTTCCTCTTCATCGCCTTCAACCTCGCTTCCCTCCCCACCCTCCTCCTCGACCTCCTCCTCCTCCTCAACCCTAACCCTAACCCTAACCCTAATCCTGACCCCCTCAAACCTCCGGCCTCTGCTGCTGATCCGCCCCCCGCCTCTTCCGCCGCCTCCTTCCACCACCCGTACAAGATCCAGCCCTCCGTCCACGTCCCCGCCTCCTCCCTCCTCGAGTGCTACAAGACCGTCATGCGCACCTTCTTCACCGTCGTCCTCCCCCTGCAGATCTTCTCCTACCCTGCCGTCAAGGTTAGAGGATGAGAAGGACGAGTGAGAATCCGTGGCTTTCCCTTTCCCCCCTCCCCTTCTTGTTTGTTGCTTGCCTCTCATCTGGTGTGTTTTTCCTCAAGATTTTGTGCCTAGTTGATGTGTGGATTTTGTTATCACATCTGTTTATGATAAATCCATCGATTGGGTTAGTTCTCCGCCTGACTACTGTGTAAAACAAGCCCGTTCCCTGTTGCTTTTTCCTTCATTCCATGTAGGGAATCCGTTCTCACAATGTGGGTCTATACTCTTTCTTTCCTTTCTGTAAGGTCCTTTTGTTCACTTGCTGGATGTTTTCTTCTCCCCAGGTTTTTACCCACATTTGAGTGTGGATAAATCCAGAGTTTTTCTCGTGGTACATGTGAATTTCGAGGTATTTTCTGATTCTTGTTTGTCGAGGAGATCACCATTGTGACAGGAAATTTTTGACCTTGTTCTTGTCGCAGGTAATTGGTATCCGGACCAGCCTTCCACTACCGTCTGCTTGGGAGATAGTTGCGCAGATTACAGTCTACTCTCTGTTGCAAGATTATATTCAATATTGGATCCATCGATGGCTCCATTCTGAATGGGGATACAACAACATCCACTACATGCACCATGAGTACACTGCACCCAGCAGCGTTGCAGCTGTTTATGCACACTGGGCAGAGATTCTGCTGCTTGCCGTGCCCTCCTTTCTTGGCCCTGCTTTGGTACCCTGTCACATGGTTACGCTGTGGCTATGGATCGTTCTTCAGCAGTTGGAATCTATTGATGCGCATAGCGGGTGACTTACCCTATACATAATTTCTTCTCAATGAGTTCCTTTGAGGGAGAGAGAAAGAGATATGAAATTTCTTTCTTAGGCTGACATGGCCCACTAGACTAGACAAAAGATGTCCAATGCAATGTGTGTGTTGTTAGAAGTATTAAGAATCGACTAGATAGGTATATAGAGTTATTAACACAGAGATGGATATATGAAAAGCAGCAAACTTTTATTAGAGTATGAGAGTAGCTCACATTGGTTATTAGCTTGGATGGGATCTGAACCAACACCTTATAAAATTAGTGTGGACTGATTATATATGTTTGATTTGAGTGTAACATTAAATGTGCAAGTCAGTTGATAGTAATGGAGATATTCCTTTTCTGTCAATTAACTTGTCATTTAATATGACCCAATTTCATAGATACAAGCTAGTGCTAGATAGTACTTAGCTTGAAGTCAATGACACATATTTTAAGATTAAGTACATTGTAACTTGCCCACAAAATATTCTTCTAGTAGACTTGATTAGCTAAATTCTATTAGCCTACTTCACTCTTTCCTAGAGGTTGATTATTAATAATATCTAACATGCCCCCTCAATGGTCAACCCATTGAGTTGACTTGGAATTGGGCCAACTCTTAGTCGTCGAAGGTGTTGTTGTAGTTGTTCTGCTCCAAGCGCCTTTGTGAAGATGTTCGTAGCATTTTTTTTATGTCGGACAATATTTAAGCTCCACATTCTCATCATTTATTAGCTCCCGCACATAGTGATACTGAATCTCTATGTGTTTAGTACGTGCATGAAATACAAGGTTCTTGGCAATGGTCATGTAACTTTGATTGTCACACCTCAATACCGTTACCTTCCTTATTGGAACTGCCACATCCATAAGGATTCTTTTTAGCCAAACTACCTCGCATGTTGCTATGCATGTTGCTTTGTATTTCGCCTCCGTTTAAGATAATGTCACAGTTGGCTATTTTTTACTGGTTCATGAAACAGCTCCAGAACCAATTGAAAAACAATATTTAGAAACTGATTTTTTGGAATCACCATCTCCAGCCCAATCGGAGTCACAATACCCACTAAGTTCGTCCAGTATAGGCTTGTAGAAGATTTCGTAATTTAAAGTACTCACAATGTACTTTAAGACACGTAGTGGAGCTTTCTAATGAGTCTCCTTCGACTTGTTGCTGAATCGACTCACCACACCGACTGCAAAGCAAATATTTGGCCTAGTGTTACATAGGAAAATTAGACTTCCTACTAGTTGTTTATATTTCTTTATGTCAACCATTGGTGAAGGGTCTTCTTGGGATAGCTTACAGTTTGACTCCATTGGAGTTGACTTTGACTTGCTATTCATCATACCAAAGGTCTTTAAAATCTCTGTTACATACTTTCTTTGATACATGAAGATGCCAACCGAGGTTTGTCAAACCTCAATTCCAAGGAAGTAGTGTACAATCCTCAAGTTTGTCATTTCAAACTCAGTTTTCAAACACTCTTATGTTTGGCCAATACACTCTTCATGATCACCAGGAAGTACTAGATCATCCACGTAAATGATGATGATGACTTGTTTCCCGTCCTTCATCTTGACATACAAACTTGCATCCGAAGCACATTGCTTAAAGTCGATTGATCGTAAGAAGTTGTCTATCCTCTTGTTCCAAGCTCTTAGTATTTGCTTTAGACCATAGAACGCCTTCTTCAGCTTGCAAACTTTATTCTTTGAATTCAGCATCTCAAAACCTGGTGGTTGTGTCACATATACCTCCTCCTTGAGATGCCCATTTAGAAATGCCGATTTGACATCCATTTGATAAATCGGCCATTCCCTAGAAGTAGCCAATGCTATGACCATTTGAATTGTCGTCATGCGAGCTATCGGGGCAAAAGTTTCTTGTACATCGAACCCTTCAATTTGGGAGTATCGTTGTGTTACTAGCTTGGCCTTGAATTTCTCCAAAGAACCATCAACTTTATACTTTACTTTCCACACCCACTTGGTGCTTATCACCTTCTTTTTTTCTGGCCTCTCTACCAACTCCCATATGTCATTTTTCAGGATGCTGTCGTATTCGAATATCATCGTCTCTTTCCACTTCGGATCAGACATGGCTTCCTCCACCGAGGTCGGCTCACTCACTAAGCCTATGATGTCCACCATCAGAGCCATGTTGACAATGTGATCAAAGGTTCTCCCTTGCTCCTGTATTCTTCTTGATCTTCGTAATCCATCAATTGAAGTTTCAGGGAACTCAACTTCAGGAGTACGATCATTGAAGAGTTGTTGGGCCCACTTAGGTATTTTCTTTACATGGGACACTGGCACATGCTGAACCAGTGAGCCATTACCATCGGATGGTTCAGCTTCCTTTTTTGGACTATGGGTTGGAATTGGGTGGAATACTTCTTCGGCTGATGAGATAACTTGAGAATCATTGTTCGTAGCTAGCTGTGGTCGTTCCTCATCGAACACCACATCACAACTTGTCAATAACTTTCTTGCCTCTGGATTGTAGAGTCGATAGGCCTTTGACTCTTTACTATATCCAAGAAAGATACATTTCTTGCTTTTAGCATCTAACTTCTTTCTACTCACGTCTGGAACATGTGCATAACATGTACACCCAAAGGTTTTGAAGTGCAGCAATGAAGGTTTCTTGCCTGAATAGGTTTCTTGGGGTGTTTTCCCTTGAAGTGCCTTTGTGTAGCTCCGATTGAGGATGTAAACTGTTGTATTCACTGCTTCAGCACAGAATGGGTCGGGCAATGCTTGTGCCTTTAACATACACCTAGCCATCTTAACAATTGTTCTGTTTTGACGTTCTACAACGCCATTTTGCTGTGGGGTGCAGGCAGTTGTAAGTTGGCGCTTAATTCTGTGCTCATTGCAATACTCACTGAATTCTGTTGATAAGAATTCTCCACCTCGATCAGAGCGTAACTCCTTCACTAACTTTCCAGACTCTCGCTCGACAAACTTATGCCATCTTTTGAAGATTTGAAGAGCTTCAGCCTTCTCCCGAAGAAAGTAAACCCACATCTTTCTACTAAAGCCGTCGACTACTAGCATATAGTAGAGAGATCCACCCATTGCAGGAGTCACCATTTTTCCCGAGAGGTGGATGTGTATTAGTTGTAGAGAAGACTTTGTTCGATTTTGACTCTCTTTTGGAATTCGATGTCCCTTTACCTTTAATCCTAGAGAGAAATGCCGAATCTTCCCTTCCTTCTCTTGTCTTGAACCGAAGCTCCTCTTCAAGCAACATTGCACTTAGTTCATCAAATTTTAAAGGAATGGGCCAAACCTGAGTGTTCAATGCTGTCACAATGCTATCATACTTGGAAGGAAGTACTCTAATGCACCGACGGGCCCTATCCTCTGGAGAGATGACGACTCCAACAACAGCCAGTTGATCTTGAAGATCTTTAATCCTTTTTACAAAGGATTCTACTTTCTCCCCATCAGCAAGCTTCTCTGCAGCAAGCTGATTTTCGAGGTTTTGTATCCTTGTATAGTTTCTAGTCTCATACTAGCTGGCCAATATGCTCCAAGCTTCATGTGCCTTGGTTGTATGTTGCACTAATGTTAGTACAAAATCACATACACCAGTGACTATGGTACATAGTGCATTAGCATTCCTTCTTTTCCAGGCTTGAAGTAGATCAGCATTTGGAGGGATAGGTGTGGTAAGGTGTGCAGGGTCAAATGTCA
Source organism: Azolla pinnata (assembly GCA_037176905.1). NCBI lineage: Eukaryota > Viridiplantae > Streptophyta > Polypodiopsida > Salviniales > Salviniaceae > Azolla > Azolla pinnata. Next base: position 4,853 of record JBBBWG010032531.1, read on the forward strand.
CCATGGGCTCAGGGTCTCCTCCTGTGGGTCCCATGATTGTCTCCAACAACTCGTAGGAATCCAAAATTGCAGACATTTTGAACTTCCATAGAGTGTAGTTGGTTCCATCTAGCTTTTCATCAAACAATGGACGTGGGCGAATGCACAGTGGAGCAGCTGCAACACTCGTGGACAAGGCCATTGATACTCTCTCTCTCTCTCTCTGCTGGTAGACAAAAATTACCCGTATATATCTAATCTAGATTAAGCTCACTCTGATACCATGTTAGAAGTATTAAGAATCGACTAGATAGGTATATAGAGTTATTAACACAGAGATGGATATATGAAAAGCATCAAAGTTCTATTAGAGTATGAGAGTAGTTCACATTGGTTGTTAGCTTGGATGGGATCTAAACCAACACCTTACAAAATTAGTGTAGACTGATTATATATGTTTGGTTTGAGTATAACATTAAATGTGCAAATCAGTTGATAGTAGTGGGGATATTCCTTTTCTGTCAATTGACTTGTCATTTAATATGACCCAACTTCCTAGATACAAGTTAGTGCAAGATAGTACTTATTTTCAAGTCAATAACACATACTTTAAGATTAAGTATATTGTAACTTGCCCACAAAATATTCTTTTAGTTGGCTTGATTAGCTAAATTCTATTAGCTTACTTCACTCTTTCTTAGAGGTCGATCATTAATAATATCTAAAATGTGTGTCTATCCAATCATCCACAACACTATATAATGTGAGGTGCAAATACAACCAAAACTCATTTTATGAATGTCAGATGAAAACAAATGAAAAAGGTAATGTTACAGACAAAAAAGGATAATAACTAGTAATCATGATATGCAAAACGTATACCCCTATTGAAGTTTCTCTAAGAGAGAGAGAGATGTACTGATGTGCAAAACCTATCCCTTCTGGTTTTGTATTTTAAGTCTTACCTAAAAGCCGTCCTCTTTATAGGGAAATAAAGAGACTAAGTATCATACTTTTGGATCAAATCGTAAACGCACACTATATCCCAGCTTGTTCATGCTATTTCCTGCCACACATGCAGATTTTATCCATCTTGATTATCTGAGTCACATTTAATAGATCATCTATGCTCATAGTGGAATCCAGAAAGGTAGTGCCACTCTGACATTTGAACTAGAGTGCATGTGTTGATACTAAACATGGTATGCAATGTGAATATAACCCAATATGAGGAAACAAAGAGTCGCCTAGAGAATGTAGCTCAGTTGGCCAGGATTTTCAGACAGATTGCAAGGATGATTGTTTGTGTGCATTAGCACAAGCTAGTATTACCCCAGGTTTTCTTAGAAGACCACTGTAAGCAGGCTGTCAAGGAGCTGAGCCATGTGAATCTATTTGACTGGTAATTGCTTGGTATGTCATAATTCTATACTGAAGCTCATTGACAATCACATTTGACATGGCATGTGATGGCAGCTAAGAGATTTTGTTTACAAGCAAAACTCAATAGCTTAAGGCACAGCCTGTCTAAGATCAAGTTATGGCCCATGCAGCTATGGTGATGTTGATACTTCTCCCAGGCTACATGCATCTGCTTGTGGGCAAATGAGAATGGCAGCCATAGTTTCGAATTTTCAGTTTTGTCAGCAAATGTTGAGGTTAGTGTGCTTGCATTGATCCTAAACGTAGATTTTCTTGTACAGATTTAAGAATCCAAAAAGATAGTTTTAGAATGAGAGCGATTTTAGGATTTCCAAGAGTAAGAATAGTGTAGAAGATCTGACCTCATTGTTTCATACGCATGGACCCCAGTTTGTGTCTGTCGAGAACAAAGTGATCGACGGTCTCATAATAGTAGGTTTTAGCTTATCAAATTAGAAATGCCAACCAAGGAGGTTTAGGTTGATCTATTTCTTTTGTAAGAGTGAAGAGTATGTGCATGCTTCCATGGCCCTTAAGGTGATTTGCAGCAGTACAGTATTTCTGTCTTTGAGTATGGTCTTGTTCTTATAGATTGAATGGCACTTAGTCTATGGTCACACTTCTTTCATTGATACACACTATAATCTTTTTGGAATGCACGAACACTTGCAACTGGATGTAATCTTTTATTCAGCGGTCTATTCTGATACAAAGGTATGCTACTGGAAACAAGTATAAAAATGTGGCAGTAAAAGAGAGAGAGGTTTATGGTGGTGTTCCTAATTCAGATGACATCAGATAGAGAGACTGACAGGTATTCTGTGGTTCTTTAGATACGAGTTTCCTTGGTCACCAGCGAAGTGGATTCCATTTTATGGAGGATCCGAGTACCACGACTACCATCATTTTGTGGGTGGAAATTGCCAAAACAATTTTGCATCCCTCTTTACGTACTGTGACTACATATATGGAACAAACAAGGTCGGTTTTTCTCTTGTTCTCTTCTTGTTCCTTCTCAGTTATCTATGAAAATAACCCAAATTGCTAAATATCGGTTTGAGGTAGAGCATTGTTTGATATCTGGGCCAGTGGACATATTGGGCTAATTACATTCGTATACATGCATAGAGGGTATCAGTTGTATTGCTATGTTTTTCCTTGCCTGCCATCATTATCACATGCCATGAGCATCTTGTTATATACTCATTAACCCTTTTTGACCTTCAAAACATGGAGAGTTTCTGAATTGAAGAGAAGTTTCAATCGTGGTACAGGGTTACCTTTTCAAAAAGAAGAGCAGGGAGTCAGGTAAGAAAGAAAGGTAGTCACAACTTGTAATTTTGGAGTAACAGGCTTGCGACTGGTTGATGAGATTCATATTTGCATCGCTTGCAGGTGTCAAAAGAGACGATTAACAGCTGCCAAATGGGTTCCCATCGCTTTATTTCGACCACGTATCCCAGGAAAAATCATGCTAGTCTCTTCTTCATAAGATTGTGCTCATTAATCAACCTCGCAATAATAGTCTACCTGTAATTCTTTCAAATATATAGACATATCTTCAAATATTGGACGGAAACATAATTTCAATCCTAAGAATATAATAATCAGTACTACGAAAAGACAATCTAACATCATTTTCAAGTGTATTGGATACATGGGTATCTTCGAGTTGGAGCATCTTGCCTCCCGGTGGTTGGTAGTGTTGCTTTGCACATCTATTTTGTGATTCCACCGTGTTTATATGGAAGAAATGGTCTGCAATCCACCGTAGCAGAGAAAGTAGCCCACATCTTCACAGTCTCAACTGTGTCTTGATTTTTATGAAAACTTTCATCAAAGCAAGAACAATGAACAACAATGGAGGATTTTCATAATGTACCTGACCCAATGTTGCTCATTCTAGTCAAAGGCCGCGATTAACCAAGAGATCATCTTAAATCCTCTTGAAAGCCTGGCCTTGATCGACATCGCTCCAAGAATTAATCCGACGTCCTGAAACGGGGAAACGGCCTCGTGGTAAGTTGCACAGTTCTAGCCGCTACACTTCTTCGTCTGGCTTCCCGACTTGCTCTGATCGGCGATCGACAACGGATGTGATGATTATCCCCTCATGTGTTTCGTGTCATTCCTGGCAACTGACCCAATCTCCGTATCGACAATCGGCTGCTAATCCAATCTTCTTGCTCAGCACCGTGCTTGATCAATTGCAAACTATTTATTACGTGATCCGTTTGAGGCCCTCAACTGGATCATCACTACATCAAATGTTTGATGGACACGCCACTCATGGCGGTGTTACACAGCAAAAGGGTCAAGATTTTGAACAGTGTGAATAGCACAAAAGCGAGCAGCCTGACATGTACAAGATCGGCATAACATGTAGAAGTAAGTATTAAGACAGGAGGTAGGGGTGTGCCCAACCATGTGGAGAGAGACATGCTCTCAAGATGTTAACTTGAGCTCCTCCCCATCATCGCCACCACGCATATTCGGCTACTGCATTATCTATCTTGAAGAATGATTGATTGCTCCGCAAACTAATCATATAGAGATGTTTGCTTTGCGAATTACGCAGTCGATCCCATTCCATTTGGATTGATTTCAACCTACATCTTCTTACGATTCATCGCTACAAATCGACGGATTCCAACCCGACCATCTATAGTAGTAAAAAACACAAGACTACGGCATCAAGTTTGAACCGAACGAACCCTTAGGCCCAATGGGCTTCACCAACTCGGATTACGAGGGATGTCTTGACACCCGGAAATTGACGTCCGGATACTTCTTCCGATTCGGAACCGGTGCCATTTCGTGGAGATCGAAACTACAGGACTTTACGACAACTAGTACCACCGAAACGGAGTACGTAGCTGCGTCGGACGCAGCAAAGGAATCACTTCCGTTTTTTTCTTTCGTAACTTTTAAGAACTTACGTTTTTTCGTAAGTTTACGACTAAACTTTGTTAGTGCACGATCGAATCTTACGATCGCATCTTACGTAGTATATCAGCCCCATTTGTAAATTTATAAAACCTGTACACTTTTTTTTTCTTCTTTTTACGGATTTGTTTAAACATGCCCATTACGGGGGAGTGTCGAAAACGGACATCTAATGACCGTGTTCACACTGTCCATAACTAGACGGGTCATATTATAATATGTCGAAATGGCTGGTGCCCTAGCCTGGGGGTATAAATACCAGGCTTATATGGTCGTCTAAAGTTGATTGCTCCAACTCAGTTAATGGAAGTTTCCATTTTGTGCCAACTTTCTCTCTCACTCTCTAGTATCTTGGCCGCCACAACTTGACGTTTCAGATCTAAAGCCTCCTCTCTCAGATCTGATCTTCTCTCTGCTCGTACCCACGCATTCACGCCTCCACTATACTGTTGGAAGCCAACGCTTGTTCCGCCTGACGACCTTCGTCCACAACAGAGGAGGAGGAAGAGGCAGCAGGGGCATCGTTCGGGCAGGGATCGAAGCGATGATCGTCGGGCTCGGAGAAGAAGTCGTGGGGAGAGGCGAACCTCGGGGAGACGAGCCACACCACGGGGCTGCCGAGGTAGAAGTGGCCGGGCAAATGGGCGGGCAAATGGGCGGGCAAATGGGCGGGAAAATGGGCGGGCGTGGGCGGGGTGTCGCAAGGCGAGGCGAACGTGGACGTGGAGAGCGGGGAGAAGAGGGCCGACATCGCGTCCCGCCGCCGCGAGGCCGCCGCCGCCGCCGCCGCCCCGGCCTCGAGCGAGGACGCGACCAAGTGCGCAAAGGGCACGTCGGGCGACGACGGGGTGGCCGTCTCGGGCGGAGGTGTGAACGGGGCCGTCGACGGCTCGGTGGTGAAGGCGGAGAGCGCGGGCGGGGACACGAGCTGCGTCTCGTGGGCGTAGGGCCCGACCGCGAACATGGTGCTGCCGAGGGGAGCCGAAGAAGAGAACGCGCCCGAGGCCGACGCCAGCGACAGCGTGAAGCTCGCCGGGGACTGCGCCGATGAGTTGATGAAGGAAGTCGGCGACGACGGCGGCGCCACCGCCAACCCTCTGCCTCCCGCTCCGGCTCCTCCCTGCATTTGCACCGCTCCTCCCGGCCATCCTTGCTGCACCGCCACCGGCCCGCTCGCCCCCTCCGACCTCATCGCCGGCACTATCCTCTTCCTCCTCTTCTGCGTCTTGAAGCACCAGTACGTCCTCCAATACCCTCTCCAGCTCGACTGCACGCCGACAGGAATCGCGGAAACAAAAAAAAACGAAGCGCAAGATCAGAAAAACCATCGTCGCTTCTCCTCCGCCGCCGCAATCTTCTACACAAAGACGGGAAGTACGACCCCGCACCCATCACTCGGAAACCATACACGCTTTCCTTCACTGCGATCGAAACAAAGTTTGGGAGTTCCAGCACCCATCACTCGGTTAACCATGTGCTTTCTTTCACCACGATTGAAACTAAGCTTGGGAGTTCCAGCTCCCATCCTCAGAAACCATACACACTTTCCTTCACCGCCATCGAAACCAAGATGGATGGAAGTTCCAGCACCCATCATCGGAAACCATACGCTTTCCTTCACCACGATCGAAACAAAGATGGGAAGTCCCAGCACCCATCATCGGAAACCATACGCTTTCCTTCACCACCCATCATCGAAAACTATGTGCTTTCCTTCACCACAATTCAAAACCATGTATGTGCTTTCCTTCACCACAGTTCAAACAAAGATGGAAGTTCCAACACCCATGACCGAAAACCATGTATGTGCTTTCCTTCACCACAATTCAACCAAAGACGGAAGTTGTAGCACCGATTGGAAACCATACACCACAATTCAACCATTCGCAGAGACAATAGTTCTGGTTGCGATCACAAGCCATCTCCTGCCCATGACCACCTTCTCCTATCATGTGTCTCTCTCTCTCTTTCTCATCTTTTGTATTAACCAGAGGTATACACGCACACACACACACACACCCACCCACCCCTAGCCTCTAGTTCCTTCTCCATAGTCTCTGATCCTTTCATATGAAATTTCAAACCGCATAGAAACCATTGCATTCCCAATGCGCGAGTTATTAGCTCAACGATAGTAAAATTGTTCCAGAAAGAGGCCTCAGGTTCATGTCCTGTATTCGACATGCAGCACATGAACTCTCCCATCCATCTTTCAGTCTCACAGGCCATCTTTGACCTCCAAAGAATCAGCTTCGGATGCACAACCATGCCCTTCTTACCCTCCCTTCAGATCTCAAACACAGGAATCTGATCTCAAACTTAGATTTCAGTTCCTCGCATTTTCACTCTCTCATACTCTATACTCTCTCCTTAATCCAGATGCCTTCTAATCTCACGAATGAGAAACCATTTCCTTCTCAACCTTCCAAAGGACCACAAATCTCCCCCCCCCCTAAAACCTCCTTTTCCATTACTCATCACCTGTTTGGATCTTGATCACAGAAATCTGAATAGAAAAGCCCTTCCATTTCCGTCCTCACCCTCTCCTTGTGTTTCTGGTCCTGGACTCGAGACAGATTTCTGCTTAACCCAGTTAAATCCTTCTCCCCCTCACTCTCCCTCTCCACTACTTATCTCCTCTCCAGATCTTGATCACAGAGCTCAAAACTGAAAGAAAGATTTTCCTCTTCCGTCCTCACTACTCTTTTCCTCTGTTTCTAGTTCTGGATTCGAGGTAGAGTTCTGTTTAGCCAGCTAATGCTCCTCACCCTCAACCTCGCTCTCCACGGCTTATTTTCTCTTCAGATCTTGACCGTGGAAACCTCAGCTCCAACAAGAAACTGAAGACAGAATTCTGCTCGCTCAGCTAGCCCTTCCCTCCCTCCCTCTCCTTTTCAATCGATCATATCCTCTTCCGATCTTGATGACATATATCCGAGCTCAAAATCGGAAAGGAAGTCTAAGTTTCCGTCCTTTCTCTCTTCTTCTATCGGCACAATAGCATGAGAGCCTCGCAGATCCGAAACAGAACGCGACGAAAGAGATCAAATGGGGAGGGAACAGACGGAAGAGAGGGTTGGAAAGGCCAAGAACAAGATAATTTTACCTGTTGCGGCGATGGATAGCGAGGGACCGCAGAGGATATGGCTGCGTTGATGGCGGCAGCAGTGTCAGTGGCCTCAGTGGTGGCCATGGTGGAGCATCCCTGCATCCAGAGAACGAGTTCCTGCCTTTCCCCTTCCTTGTTCGTCCGGGGAATCAGCTGTCGGGGAGCAGCAGCAGAAGGGAGATACAGAAGAAGAATGCAGGGAGAAAGACCTGCAGTTGGGGAAGGAGAGAAACCTGCAGGCTCAGAGAAAGAGGAGAGGAGGGCAGAGAGAGAGAGAGAGAGAGAGAGAGAGAGAGAGAGAGGAAGCAAAACGGCAAAGACAACGGAGCTCTGCAGATTTCTAGGGTTTCTGAAGAAGCAGAATCGCCATAGCTGGGGGCAGGAACGGGAGAATCGGCGCTGATGATGGTGATGATGATGATGATGATGATGA